>JAQBSW010002227.1:0-107724 GCA_029291075.1 Eudiplozoon nipponicum
ATTATGCGTTTTTGTTAAAGTGAGCAAAAATATAAAGAATACTGGAAAAGGTAAATTATCTGTTAATGATCAATTATGAATTTAATTTGTAAGACGAAGTTAATTTTTATTGATAGCATTAAAGAATTTGATTATTTTAATGGACACAGTACTGTGATATTTGTGCTTTGATCCTGTAATTGAAAACTCACATAATCCGCGAATTATGCAACCTGGCACCTCAACATAGGGAACTGCCAAGTCAATACTGCAGAAATAGACAATAATAAATAGAGGGATGGCGGACACCACCTACAACAGAGTTGAAATTTCGAAAAAAATATTCTTATAGGATAAACTGAACTAGAATTCTCACGCAGACAAATGAATATAATTTGGTTTTCATATTCTATTTACTTACATTTTTTCAAAATTTTATAAATATTTAAGCTTTTAGATTATTATAATAAATTTAATATTCTTTTAAGATTTTCTATTTAGAATTGCAATGGATACTGACAATTATATCTAGAATGCTTAATGTATGAAATGGTATTTATAAGACACGCTATCTAACTCGACGTTTTACAAGTTACAAGATAATTAATAGAAATATAATTTATGAATAAATTGTTTAAATTCTCTGTTTCTAAAACCATATTCTTATGCAAATTTAAACAAAACGACTACTGGCAAGACTATGCAGAATAAATTTTGACGTAAAATTTGTTGCACGATCAACACTTGACACCGAGAACGCTACAATGGCTCTATTTAAGGTTAAAGTAAATTCCAAGGTATTACACACACAGAAGAACTAAGTTTTACTACTGGTATGAGAATGCTTCTTCCAAACTACTATATAGAATGAAGCCAAATAATGAAAGCGTGTTAGGCAAAGTATTAGTTTCTCCATCATCCTTAGAACAGCTGTTTCCTATGTTAGCGGGAAAGATGAATACCACGACTAAAGAATTGGTAAATATTAGGTACCACCAAAATGAAACAGTTGATAATAACACTGAAGAAATCAGCTCAATGTGACAACTTACAATTTCGAATGCCATATATTTAACCTTCATTGTCTGGTAATTTTAATTCTTATGTTTACATTCACCGAGGAAATAAAAATTTTACATTTACTTCTAAAAATATAATATCTTCTTACAAATCATGAATCTAATCTACCAAAAGAATCCGTATGATTCAATCAGTTCTTCAAGTGCAATTTCAAGAGGGATTCTGTATTTTATATTACATAGTAATGTCTCCTTTCATTAATAGCCTTCAGATTTGGAAATAAAAATAATTTAAAATTGAAATAAAAAGCCAAATTATATACTTTACAACAACCTATAAAGCAATTCTAAAACTGAAGATCTATCAGTTTATCTAAATTATGAGATAAGTGCTTAATTTATTTAAAACAATAATTTTAATTTGATAATGCAGCTTAAAATCTCGTGTATTAGGCAAGAAATGCTCGTAGATTCAGATGAGTAAGCAAAACATTTTAATGTAAAAAATATGGCAATTTCTTAAATATTTAAAATTGCACTAAACTGAAATGTAATTTATCCTTTATTTGCGACCGCGTGTTCTTCATTCTACAAATTAACAACAACTTTTGTAACGAATTGTTTTCTTCCAAAAAAGTTCTTGCCTACAATCTTATGAAACAAAATGTTACAAATAACCATTCTATTTGTAACTAGTATGCTTTTATTTAAGAAATGTTGTTAAACAGGCTATTAATATATACGTAAATGATTGCAAAATTGCGGAACTAAATTATCAATGATATGGCCAGGGGAAATTACTTTTTTCGAAAAACCTGTGATGGTGGAACAATTGAAATAGGCGGCTGAATACGGCAGCCGAAATGTTTTAAAGAAAAAGAAGAAATGGAATGCAGATCAGGTAATAAATACAAACCTATAAATTTGAAAGTATAGCCGTATGTTAAATTCATAGTCGGGCTTGTCATTCTTTATAAATCTGGCTTTTGGCCTGTATACGGACCAAAATTATACAATGAATGAAACCGTTAAGCAATTGTTTGTCGTTGGCCAAAAATGACCACAATATACTTCGTGGTTAACTTCATACCACATTCAAAATTTCTTATTTCGTTGTGCCATAATTCCTTATTTAATATTTTTGGAAAATCTAATTGTAACAGAATTTGTTAAAAGAGAATTACAAACGAAATAAATTATTTTCATACATTTTTTTCAATAGAAGCACAACCCTACAATTAAATTTAAATTCGTTAAATTTTTGCACATGTCCATTTGGCATTTGCGCTTAAAATTAGATTTAAATAAAATTCCGTTTAACCACGGTATTTCTTAAATTCTTTATAGGATACGTTCTACAAATAAATTTTAAATTTTAACGTTACGTTGCACAGTTATTGAAATTTTCTATTATGATGTTTTTTTTGTTATTTCAGTCCCGATCTGCTACAATTAAAATAATATTTTTAATGAATCAGTTATTTTTTTAAACGTTAGAAATTCTTGGTCATTTTTATATTTTTTTATATTTTTAAATTATTTTGCAAATAAATAATACGTGACTCGAACTCCACAACTTAATGCAGGAACTAGAAGAATTCTTCGATACATGAAGTTTAAGACCAACGTAAATTTATACCAAATTCGTCAATTAAAATTTGTGCTAAAAAGGGTAATTTTTTTTAAAAGTTATAGGAAGAAAATCATGGTACGACAAATGTTAGTTGTTAAATAAACCAGTTATTAAATCAGTTACAAAATTGAATCACAGAAATGTGATTGAACATTTTGACAGGAGGTATATAGACTTACTGGCCTCTCTGATATATTTAATTTATTAAAAAAATCTGAGTTTAATTAAGTGAAATTCGCAACAGTTTGTAGTTCTTAAACGGTTTGCATACGAATTGATTCCTCAAGAAAATTTTTAATATAATTTATCTTTGGCCCATTTGAAGGACAAAATGTAATGTTCCTCTTGATGTACATAGCCGCACAGAGGCAATCGATAATAATTTTAAAAATGTGTTTCATTTGTATAACAATAAAATTAATGTTGTAGTATCGACTTTACTGACAATATCCACCATGACATTTGATTTAAATTTCGCCGAAGGCAGTAAAATCTAATTACCATACTTTAAAAACGGTTCGATTTAGGACAGAATTGCGCTAAAAATAATCACATTATAAGTCAAAAGCAATTGTCACCTACTAAGCAATTGTTTTTGACAAAGCAATAAAAATGATCGAACCACGAATTTTTAAATCATGTACTCAACATATATTAATAATTTGCGCTTAAATTAGAAATAGACTAAAATAACAGTAATTCCGTGATTTTGGCAATTGCTACCAGTAGAGTACCATTTATAGAATAAGATTACTTAAATTATGTATATTTTATTTCAGCAAATGTTTATAGGTACTGTATTAATTTTAATTCAGCCATTTTTATATGTTAAAAATGAGGAAATGAATCGTGCACTAAAGATTAAATTTATTATGATCCTGGTATACATAGGACTGTTTGAAAGGACAATTTTCTTTTCACCGGAAATCAAATCAATTGTAATAGCTGATAATTTATCCAGTCTATTTATGAAATGCAATTAAGAAAAATTTCAAACAAAAGAATACATTATACACCAATAAAACTGGAAACGGGAACCGCACATAGCGAGATACGCACACAATCAAAAACACACAAACAAATCATTTACCAATTAGAATTCAAATAAAGTAAAACATTATTTTGGTTATTTTGTCTAGGAAAAAAGGATTATTTGGATAACAGTTTCCGTAGTTTAATTTAACGATCATTGTTTACACGAATGTTAATAACATTTATTTGATAAATTTTTGCCAGCCTGAGAAAAATTCCAATTATATTGTATTTAACTAATCACACAAAGTTTGCTTCTTTGGAAATCGAACAGCTTTTGTTCAACTAAACAGAGTTTTACTATAATATCGCAGGCAGTTTATCCTGTGAATTGATATTCTCAGGCGTTTTGGATTATAAGCAAACATAAGTTTAAAACTTGACATCCGCCAAGTCACTGCTTTTTAAAAATTCTTTTAATTTATATTTCGGATCTTGCATCTCCTTTACAAGATTGACAAAACTTTTCATTGCGTACGAATGTATTACTTATTGTGCTGTTTATCATTCATTTTTGCGTCAGAAAATCTTTCTCGATAGTCGATTTTCAACAAAGTTGTCCTTAGTCCCGCCAAATCATAACATGAAAATTCTTCTGAACAGACTTACTTTCTTCTGCAGGATGAATTACTTGTTAAATTTCAATTTTGATAAATAGGGAATGCGTTGTTTTAATAGTATTTTTACGGCATTTTTGCAACGGTTTTGTGAATACCTGCGTTATAATAAACATTTATATTTCAGTATTTCTCATTTGAAATAAGAAAATGTAAAAAAGAGCAGATGTAAAGTGTATGCAAGTACGTGAGTGCCGTGGAACGCCACTGCCGCGGCGTGCGATAAATAACTACTTTTAGCTTAAATGCAAATAGAGCCAAACACATGAATAAAATATACTTTGCAGAAAAAATTACATAATATGCCGCTTGGCCTCGTATGTGATTAAAATATTAATCTTAAAATCACGGAATATCACATGCCATGGATTAACAGAAATATAATACAGGGAGATGGAATTAAGCAGAAAGTTCGAAATATTGTGTGCTCATGTTTAACCTTTATGTTAACGAAAAAGTATTGAAATTGTCGTAATTAAAATTATGCCTAAGTTAATTTACGTAAATTCTAACACAGTTATTGGGGATATCATGGGTTTAGTATGACTGATATGGAAATTAAGCAGATTAATGAAAACAATAGCACTAAAATATATTACGAGAACCGTTTTAAGAAAGCCATCTTCTTTTAAAAACAAACATCCAAAGAAAAGTTAAAAATATATTAGACATATCATAAGCGTATGAAATCCTATACAAAGCCTGTAATCTCATGAATTTAGTTGAAAAATTGCTCTTAATCAAGCTAAGAATTGAAGAAAAAAATTATTGTAATTACAGATATGTTATAAAATTTACCCCTAAATTAAATTACACGAAAACAAAGCCGCAGTGTGAAATCAATTGTATCGAAATGAGTTATAAGATACTCTTTATGAAAGCTTTTATTTTTATGAACATGTTTCCAGACATATCTTCCTAGCCTTCCAGTGGAGACTTTAAATTCAATATTCAGAGGTGGTAGTAAGTACATAGCAACGGAAATAATCGCAAGGTTCCATTTCGAAGTGCATTAACTAATGACATGAATTGACTTTGGCACAAATTGGAATCGGAAATAGGCTTCAGTGACTGATTAATTCTATTCGATCACGAATAGCTAATTATTGGGTTTATAATTGTAAAATTTACTATTCAAATACTTACAGTAGAATCTTTGAAATTTTCATTCTGAATTTAAAAAAAACCTTATTGAAACTATTGGTTTAGGTCCTAATTTTGTTGAACAGTTACCTAATTATACTTATTCGTACAATGCTCATAAATTCTTTAGGTATATTTATTAATTTTTTGTTTGATCTTTATTTATTTTACTTTACATCATAATTAAGCTTTCGATATTACTAACTCTTTCTATCATTTACACTGGCATTATTTCAATACTTCCGTATTTGTCTCACATTCCCCCAATCCCTATTCACCGAGCTCACTCTTGATTGCGCCATTTCGCATGGAAGGAATAAAACAAATATTCTTTGGCCTCGAGAGAACAAATAAACACTTAATAACAGTAGTTTCACATGGATGGGTGTGCACGTGTACTTTGTTATATTGAACTGAATTGTTATTAGTTATAGGCTAACTCAGGCGCAAGCATCACTTGTTTGAATATATATTAAATTTTCTGTATTTATAATCGGCTTAGCCAATGATTAGTATAAACGTAGAGGTTTAACCGATTATACACATATACATTACTAGGTTCTATTTATTGTTTTGTTAAAAACGAGGTTGACGAAGATACCTGGAAAGGATTATCAAAAATTATTCGCAGAAAGAGGAACTGAAAACAATCCTGTCTCCGGTATGTGATGGATCGTTTAGGTATGGAGTAAATGATATTAAGATACAAGCTATTTAAAACGTTATTCATAACGATTTCAGCGTTTGAAAGTTTTATCAGTAAGCTTTATAAACACGAGATTATTGCTTTAAAAATAGATATGAATCACCCGGTAATAAATGACGTCGACTAAGAAATTAACGGAGATTTATTTTAGATTAAGCAAGTCTGAAACTAATTTCCAGAGAACCCTGTGAGTTCATTTAACAAAACCAATTTGACACTCTCAAATAATCATAAATGTCATATAGATTAGATCCATATTCTGTGTATACTCAATCGATAAGAACCATGGGAGAGAGGTAGGAACAACAGCCGCGTTTGAGTGTGTCGCTTTGGTAACCATGAGGCAGGAAACACGACAATGGCTCTATTTAAAGCTGATGTATTTACTAAAAAATTAAACAGTAGAAACTCAAAAACTCAGAATGCTTAACAATCATTGAAATTTTTGAGGCAGAAGCCGAGACTAAGGCATTAATATAAATTAATCTGAGGTACTAATTGTTGCATGGAATGTCAAATGCTAATAATATTTCTAAAAGTATAGATTAAACAATGTTTTGCGTGTGTTCTGATAAATGATAAAGTCTATCAAAAATAATATATATAATTTCAGTTAACGATTTCACTCATCTGCTTAATCTCGAATTCGGTCAGATAAAGACCATGTGTTTGCAATTCGATCTATTAGAATTTTCGTATATCAATTTAGAGTTAAACTAGGCTACGACAACTTTCATTGATATTTCTATCAACATACGAAAGTAAACATTAGCGCTGAAAATTTTCTGATTGTCTGCTTTATTCCAAACTTTTAAGTTTTGCGTCTGATAATCTAAGGATTATCAGACGTTCTTAACTTATTTCGGTTGCGCTTGTCCGGACAAAGTGACATACTTTCTGATTCTTTTATGGGATTTTGATCGTTTTCGACACACCACGAAAATATCTTTACTGCCATATTCCTCAACATATCTGTACTAATGTGAAGCGAATTGAATTATCTCACAATAAGAAACTCGCGTCCCACAGTACTCAAACACATGTATACATTTCAGATCAGACATATTTAATGCGTTTTTAATTTAAATTGCGAAAGAAATCGCGTTCTGAAGCATAAATTTCGCATAATGCTGGTACTCAAAAATAATTTTAAAAGGGCCATTATAAAGCTATTAAAACAGCGCGTTCTCTATTTACCCAACGAGAAATTTATAAGCATTTTATCATAAATTAAAAAAAAATTTGATGTCAAGATCTGAAGGTACACAGGGCAATTTTATTAGACATCTGCAATCAAGACAGGTGTTGCGACGAAAATAAGACGCACGGTCGAAAATATTAATTTTTAAATGATTTTTTTAAACTGTGATTTCTCAGATACCAAATACAAAAACTGTTGTTGGATTAAAACAAAAATCGCTTCAAAATGTCAATTCAAATGATAATCTGCCTACCATAGAATAGTCAAACTTGTTTATTATATTAAATGCAAGAGACGCTCGGAGCATTGTGCAGACCGGACTGGACCATTATAAAATAAGCGAAAAAATTGAAAATTGTTGATATCATTAATAACAAATATCATTTTCTTAATCAGGCGGATTTCCTCGTGTTTTTAATAGCTCGAGACAAATAAGAGTTACAACCTGCGGAGACTGTCGGTCAAATGCATTTTACGAGCTTCAGGGAAACATTTATTTAACCAGTCGCACAACAAAGCAAACAGCCGTCGTTCACACAAATGATTGATATTTCCTTTAATATATTTTGCGTTTTGAATCTCGTTAGATAATTTTCCGTCGGGCCCTGCTGACGACCATACAAGATCGAAACTTGTGAGTAAGTGTAACCTAATGTTCTTTAGCTGTTGTGCAATCGGTCAAATAGGATGGAATTGGAGTTTTTCGAAACTTGACAAACATTTATTAAGCAATTGTTATCACCGCCCGCGCAATCAATGATTGTTAATTTAAAGAGCGGAATCTTGGATTTTAATAATTTTTAATCCGGTAACAATCCGGCTAGCAGTCCCGTGCGGTATTACGAAAAAAACAAGATAAATGTACGAAGAGAGGAGTTACTGACCGTGGCCCTTAAAAGAGCCAGAGAGAAATTCACCGGAAAATGCCGTGAGTGTTAGTAAGTGTTAGCAGCGTGTGGACGTTGAGAAATACTTCTAGGCACTACCTGTTTGTCTCCTGATTGTTGTCTGGCTATCCTTCGAGTAGATGCACGATAACAAGTAGACTTGCCGAAGCAGGTTTTGTTAGTTGCTATTCTAAGGCTTTGACTAGACTTGTTGAAGGTCTGCGGCAACATCAAAATGACTAGCATACGTAGAAATCCGATTATTAGATGATTGATTACGTATGAAAGGATGTGCAGCTACAAGCAGATTGGCGTAAGCAAAGTCTACCCTAATTAGTGACACAGCGTGTTTAAACGCAATTAGAGCAATAGGCGTAGATAATCAGTGCAGCAAAGAAGGCAGCAGCAATGACAACTAGCGAAAAGAGCAGAAAGAATTCTCATTGTTAGAGCACACTAAATTTAGAATTTAATTTTTTTTAAATGTCGGCGAATTTGTTTGAGCCGTTAAATCGCTTTTCTGACTAAGAAAAGAAAAATAAAATTAAAAAACTCCTTGCGAGTCTTCATAAGTCATGTAGGGCAAAATTTCAGCCCAGTGAAGAAACTGGATTTTATTCTGCCCAAAGGTTAATCAAAAATGTATCGCAGTGCAGGAATTGTGCATACACGTTAATTGTCTCAACGATGATATGATGCCATATAACCACTAGAAATTTATATACAAAGAGTTAGCTTTAGTACCCGGTCATGCTGCATGAAGCGAAATAGTGTAACGCTGATAGGTTTTGAAAGATGCACCGTAAAATTTACAGTGTAATGCATCTGAAGTTGCCAGGTTTAAGTTGTACCCTGGCATGGCTGGATCGCTGTCAATGAGAATTCGATATGACCAAAGGAGCTACGAAACGAATGTGTATGAGATTTAACTTTCCGTTCATGCTGTCTTTGGTTTATCCTTCTGATCACAACATAACTAATTTGTTACTAGATTCACAACACATAATACATATTTGTATATATATTAGTTCTCCGCAACAGACAGTATTTAACAGTATGATGTATATACCATACATGAAAAGTAAATGATAGAAATAAAAAATGTGTACTCGAACATTGCCGCAGAAATGGCATAATACCGAACAACTGTTCACAGACGCTACACCTTTGTTAGATAAGAACAGCCGATTACAGCATGTGCGACATATGAATATGAAAAATTAATAAATCATGTGCATCCACGGTGAGCACATCACGTGAAATATTACGTAGAAGTTACGCAAAAGAATTAGCTTTTGACATGTAGAAAAATAAACAATTAAAGTTGGATATCTATCAGTTAAACGTAATGCTAAGTAATTCATTACTTGATTCAGATCGTAGTTCATGTAAAGCCTGATATGCATTTAGAAGTTTGTCTGCCGTTAGGATCAGGTGGTTCGATAAACGGTTCCTACCTGTCTGTGATTACCGAAGTAGGTAAAGCACCTTGCATGCTATTATTATTATATTATGCTATCTGAATAAAGTTAGGTAACGTTCACGAGATCTCGTTTGCACAAGTGCAACAGGAGCGTTCTTCAGATCGTGTACTTTCTTGCAGCTTTGGAGCTGCAGATGAACGAAGATTGGTCGGGCAGCATGCCTCGGCTACTGGGCTGACGTGTTACTCTAATTAAGTGGAAGACGAGAAGAATCGATTTCTGGGTCATTCTCTGCGGATGGTAAACGTGTGAGCTAATTAGGCAGGTGCATGTCCATGGAATACGAGAGTTGCAACGAAGACATCCTAATAAATTCGCGTATACAGGAACACATAGCAAGTATGACTAAAGGTAAGGCGTCGATCGCGTTGTCATAAATAATTGAAGATGCAAAAGCTACTTTTATTTCTTTTTACGCCGTTTCTACCACGCCCTTAGACAGTGAGTGGTAGGCAGTGGTCTGGTGTAAAGCGCTTTCTATGAACCGCACGGTAGTTTTGAAACGATCAGATGAGAAACATGTACCTCTATAGGTAATGACCTCGTTAGAAACATAAAAAAATGCTATCCATGCAGAGATAACACCATAAGTGTCTTCATCTGCATAAATTGTGTCAAGAGTTAAAGCTACAGGTCATCGGGTGAATCTATCAATCATAGTTAGAAGGATGCTATAATCATGAACTCTGTTCAAATGAACTATGTTGATGTGGACGATGACTAGGCGTGGAGTAGTTAGGAAATGTTACAATTTAGAATGAGTGTGTTCGGTGATCTTATACTTTTGGCACATACCACACTCGGAGAACCTGTGCTTGGTGTTCTGCCTGAGACTATAACCCTAGAAAAGATCAGTAATAGGTTTAAAAGTTTTTTTCTCTCTCGGCGAGAAATAGAGTGGATGGAGTCAAAAACTGTTCACCGCAGAATGCCGTGAGCGTTAGTTAGTGTTAGCAGCATGTGGATGTCCAGAAATCCTTCTAGGCACAAGCTATTTGTGTCCTGTTTTTTGGCTGGCTATTCTTCGAGTATTTGCGCGTTAAAAAGTAGGATTTTCGAAGCAGTTTTTGTTAGTTGCTGTTCGAAGACCATGACTAGACATGCTGAAGGTGTGCACCAACAACGAGATAGCTGGCACACGTAGAAATCCGATTAGTAAATGATCAATTACATATGACTGGACGCGCAGAAAAAGTATATTGATGTGACTGAGGACTACTTGAGTTAGTGACGAAACGTGGTAAAACGCAAGTAAAGCAGTTCACGTAGATAATCAGCGCAGCAGAGAAGGCAACAACAATCACATATAACATGCAGAGCAGAATGTGTTGCGTGGTATTTGCATCACGCTTGTATAAATGCAAATAAATATACACCTTTAGTAAATTACTTGAATATAAAGTGGTAAATGTTTCGTTTATATGTATGCGCGTGAGTGGGTCTCATCATGTGCCGTTTCCCGGCTTACTCGATCTTGATGTATAATATATTTTTTATTCAAAATTTGTCCTAATTGAATTTCTTAAACTGACTGGAAAAATAAACAGCTATTTAAATTTCTTTGAATTATGGTGAATCGATAAATGATCATACAACATGTGTTCTGTATACAGTTCAAGTATTGTTTGGCATTTCTCAGTCCAACTGTACAAAATGGGCTGAATTTTAATTTAAAATTGAGCTCTAAATATTTTTGGAATTAAATTTGTATCATTTACTTAATTTTATTCCATACATGGACCCTTATTAATAGAAATTCTAAAATGTCACGCAATTACTGTTATTTGCGTTTTTGTGCTAATTCAGGCGCAATCTATTAATATGTATAGGTTAAACTATTGGAAAATTTGTGATTTGAATGATTTTCTCGCTTTGTCCCAAAACAATTAGTTGGTAGTTGACAATTATTTATGACATAAATGCGCTTTGTTAGCGTAATTCCTTTTTTAATGTAACTGCTAGATACAATAATTTAAATTAAAGTTTAATTCATTCGTCGAAATTCAAATCAACTTTTATGACGGATACTGCCTTTAAAAGAGAAACTACAACATTAATTTTATTGTTGTACTGTTGAAACAAATATAAAAATTATTATCGATTTCCTCTGAGATGTTACGCACATTAAATTGATCATAGTTCTTTGGCCTCCAAATGGTTTAGTGAAACAGATTGTTAAATATTCCTTAAGAAATCAATTAATGTCTTTGGAAGATTTTATTGGTCCGTAAACAATTCGAGAAAACAATAGGTCATAGGACGTATTAATTCAACATATTTATTTATCACATAAAATTTAACGGACTAGCGAGTATGTTGCATTCATAATGTGAATTTTCGAAATAAATATTCTGTATTTTAACATTCTAATTCAAGTAATGAATTGATTGTGCAACAGTTATTTAATCATCTAGCGTTTTTGCTACCACATTTAACCAATTTAAATACAATATTAAAAAGAAGAAATGGGTCTTATATCACTTTGGTTCATTTCGTCATGATTCTTATACTTATTCATTGTGGAGTACAGTTCGTGTCACGCATTTGCTTTTTACAAAAATGAGTTGGATTTATGAAAACGGAAATGAGCTTAAGTTTTCAATTAATAAATATAAATTTTAAAATTTTTTATTTGAATGGCAGGTCAGTGGGATTCAAATAACGTAAAAAGGATTTTGTAGGCAACGTTTAAAGAATTATGAAATCTGATGTTACACTTATATTTATTTGTAGAACGTGTGTAGTACAGATGTTGATAATTAAAAAGTTCTAAAGAAATTTTATTAATACATAATTTTAGGCGCCAATACAAAATGTCGAGTGCAACATTTTAATTGTTTTCAAATTAGACTGTTGGCTTTTGTTGCAACTGGACAAAATAATACTGAAATTAATTATTTCGTAAGTAATTCTATGTTTCAACGAAATTTAGCCACAAATAAATAAGCAACTTTGTATGCATCTTGAAGTTATCCCGACTTTTGAGGTGGCAATTTTAGCCAAAGACAAACAATGTTTAATCTTCTCTATTATTGTGATTATTTCGTACCGTTTCTAGGCCCGAAGAAAAGTTGAAATTCTGTGACAAAAAAGACCATGAATCCGACATATAGCCATACCTTCTAATTTAAATTTTTCTGGTTTGACAAAAATCATGTATTGAATGAATGAACATAGTCTACAAATATAAGAGTAAATATTAATATTTTTAATTTCAAAAATCAGCTACAGGTCAGTTAGAAACGTCATTTTTCATAACTCTAGTACCTATCATCTTTTGCGGCGCTTTTGTAGCCGAAGCGAGATTTTTTGAAGAGCCATAAAATTTTGGTGGTCGTTAAACGTCGTTCAACCTAAGCCATATTTTAAAGCGATGAAGTTTGGCCCTGGGAAATTCTGGGTAAGCAGATGGTTGAGGAACACTTGGAGGGTACAATCTCCTATATGGTAGTGTATTCAAGTACTGATGGAGTTAACTTCATATAAAGATTTTGAAAATGAGACTTCAAATCCAACTTACTATATATAATATAAACCGAGCGCATACGGTGTACCAACGCTATTTTTCCCGAATTTAAACATAGTAAAAACACAGTGGATATCAATATGTGCTACATTTATGTACAATTTAGAATTAAAACTGCTTCTAAACACCTATTACTCCAGGGTGATCATAAATTCGATAAGACCTTTTTAAAATTTGTTAAACGTCTCAGACATACGTTCACGATTAGTATTTAAAATCGATTGACGTTTGTATAATTTGTTTATGAATTCTCACGAAGCGCGGTAAATTATGCCTTCGTCAGAAATAAACAACTATCAGTGCAATGAGCCCCACGGTATATTATATATTTTGTCATCGATAGGCAAATAGACGTCTTTTCCAATCAAAAAGTAATAGTGCATTTCCTGTCATTGTGTATCGAAAACAATCGAGGTCATCGGGTTATTGTAGTGTTCGAGGAATAGGATGAAACGATCAATACCAAGCGGGTATCAAAGAACACTAACCGATGTGATCAGCAGAATTTCTGCTGTTTTCTAAAACTGGACTTTGCAACGTAAGATGTAGAATAAGTAACGCAGCGATAAAGCTGCAAACCGGTTTTCGCACCATATGGAGATTTTACGCTAAAAATGCGGTAATGGTGACGAAGATAGGGACTTCTATACAGTGGTTTGTGGTGGCGTCCATACAAACAAAACTGCTTGGCGGTTAGCATGAAACGCTCGGACGTCATGGTAATGGATGCTTAACCTTAACAAAAAAGTCACAATTTCATTGTTCCGGCATGGAAAAATGTATTTAAAGCTACTATTAAGTGTGCAATGTGAGAGATCGTAGCAAACAAATAGAAAGAGAAAATGCCGCAACAGTTTTTAAACCCCAATTTGCGTAATTAATTTTTGATAAATCGACTTAATACGTCCGCTACCTGTGCTACGTAGCGGTACGATCCAAATCTTCTCCATGTTTATGGTTAGAGCAATAAACTACTAAGCAGATATGCCAGTTTCGAGCTCTGTTGACGGCAAATTCTGGACAATACGTGAAGAGTTTCCAATAAAGTGGTGTCATATAACTTCCAACAAAATGATAGCCTAACCAAGAAAGGGTATGCATTATATACCTGAAAATTTTGTGTAGTGCGCGGCAAGGTGGCTCAGTGGTTAAAGCAACAAATTCTGAAGCAGACGGGCTACGTTGGTGGATAGAACGTGAAGAGCTCCCAAAAAAGACGAAAGCGGCCTTCGGGATAAACTGCATTTATTACATTATATACATTATATAATGCTTGGTTTATATTGACAAATGTGTGTACACAACAGTGTTTTTTTATATTAATGCAAAATATTGGCTAATCGATCATCCTTAGAATATCTTGTACGTTTGATAACGGTTAAGTTGAATGTCTTGACTAAGGTATTGTAAAATATCTAGTATATTCTAAATGAAACAATATTGTTAACTCTAAAGGAGTTCATTTTTTACTCCAAACTCTCTTGTGCCAACACAATAAAATACATTTTCATTCTATTGTAATTTTATTACCTAAACTCACATTCACAAAGAAAATTTAAATGTATTAATTTGTAATATTGAATATTTGTAGTAGTGATGAATGCTATTTTCCATATGATTACAGATGATAAATAGTTTATGATCGATTAAATTAACTATTTATTGGAGCTTCAGGAGAGTTTCTTTAATATATGCTTGATATTACTGTACCTCTTAATTAGCAGCCTGCTGATATTGAGATCGTAATAGCATGAACATTCAATGAAATGACAAATTATATACGATCGAACAAAAATTGCTAAACCTATTGGGCAATTTTACAACTTGAAATGCATAAATTGCTATAAACAATTGCATAAAGTATATAATTGTTACAATTCGTTATCTGGTTTTGAGGATGCATATGAATAACTTTTTGAAATTGATACGAAACTCTAAATAAAGTTGGGCATTTTACGGCCAAATATTTGTAATCGTACGAATTAGAAACATTGTGCAATTTCTCTAAAAATTAAGCATAAAATCTTCTACAAAATATTTTTAAAAATCCCTCTGAGTGCGGTTAACTCTCGTTGAATTATCAGTGGCACCAAAAACGGTTAGAAAATTATATTTCGGTGCATTTTTCTCCCGAACATTTCTGCGCATTTTTTAACCAGAATGGTCTGTATTCTAAGTAGTGCTCAACGATAAGAAGGAATGGGAAGTACTTATTCCAGATCCAATACTTATTGACGCCAAGGTTTGACCAACTTCTGTTAGGGATAACAGAATCCAGGTAACAATTTCGGGATCCGACGCGCAAAACGCATTTGTCATATGCCATTTTAACTACAATATTTCATTTTTCACTCATTTCTAATGATAAATAATTCTGTATCCAAGCATTTGGTTTATTATTGAAAGCCCATCACGCTTCCACGTTATAAGGGATTTTTTTTCTCATGAACAAACAATTTTTCTATTTATTTGTGAGACAGAACTAAAGTAAGAAGAAAATAACCTACATTTTTTATGACATCATTCTTCTGAAAAAAACCAGAATTAACAACAAAGGAGCAACACGAGAAATGTTTTAAATGATACCTTTCATGTGTTCTTTGTCCTTAAGAACATTTGATTCGCTGAAATATTTCTATTGCTCAACGAAAGGTCAAAATGGTTAGTGCGCTAAAATATTTGGACTTAGTTTGAAATAAACTTGTTGAAATAACCTACTAAATTTTGTTTAAGTTGCATGCAAATTAAGAAACTCACGAACATTATTTGACATAAAGAAGTTAGTTTACCTGGATTAGACAAACAAATAAGTTTATTTTAAAATAGTCCTTGATTATGTCTGCAGCAATTATATATTGAATTAAGAAAAATGTATTTCATAATTATAATTTAATGACCTTATTCGGCAGCATAAGCTAATTGATCAACATGATTATAATGGGTCTAATTAAATAAAATATTAATTTTGGTATACTTATATATATATATATATATATATATATACATATATATATATATATATATATATATATATATATATATATAATATTCAGTTTACCGTCGTTTTCTGGTGATAATTATGGAATGTCGAAACGCGTCAGTGCGTTGCGACTGGTGGTAGTTTTTTATGTTGTTCGACGACAGGTTGAATATAATGGGATTGGTGTTTAATTCAAGCTCGAAAACTTGATTTAAAGAAATGCGCATATCTAACTTTTATTTTCATAGAAATTTAATGCGGTTTGATCCTCGATAGTCAGTTTGCCGTCGTACTCTGATGATGATCATGGAAGGTCGAAACGCATCAGTTTAACAAACTGGTTAACTTACTCATTTAAAGTATAAAGTGCTATGCAACTTTTATTGTACGTAGTCAGTCAGAGGAAATCAATAATAATTTTTAATATATAAAATGTGTTTCAGCTGATCGAAAATAAAATTAATGTTGTAGGTTTGCCTTTACAGACAGTATCCACCATGAAATTTGATTTAAAGTTCAACGAATGAAGTAAACTCTAAATATCATTATAGAATCTAACTGTTCTATTAAAAAGGGAATTACGCTAAAAATAAGCACGTTGTAGATAATAAGCATTTTTCACCTACTGCAGCATCGTTTTGGCCAATGGTATTGGAACCATAAAGTTATGCATCGATTAATCCATCAACATTAATAAATTGCACAGGGGTCTATCACTATACGCCAATAACAGTAAATCCGTGCAGTCTAGTAGTTTCTATGCCTAAATAATCATGTACAGTATAGGATTAAATATATGATACAAATTTCATTTTATCAAATATTCAGAGGTGATTTATAAATTTTAGTTCAGCCATTTTCACACATGAGCAATTTTATTTAAGAATTATATCGGGAATTAAGGCAAACTTTGATTGTAAAATTGGACAACAAACCACAGTTAGAAACAGCCATTATCTTTTCGTCAGAACTCAAATCAATTGCAGTAGCTGGTAATTTATAGAGTCCATTTATGAAAAGCCATTATGATAATGTCTGATTAAATACATTCATTAAACAACCACAGACAGAATTTATGAAACACGCAGAGTAAGGAAAGCACACCTACACACAAATATATATATACACGCAAACATGAACGCAAATCTACAAAGCATTAACCAGTTTAAATTCAAATAATATACGAATTTCATTCAATTATTTGCACAGAATTAAGGATTTTTGCAAACAACGATTTCCACTATTTAATTAAACAAGCGTGGATTGCACGTATGATGGTAACAATTATTGAATCAATGTTTGTGAGCCTGAGATTAACACCAGACACATTTATCTAATCAGCAACACTATCGTCACACGAACTGTCGCGTTTCAAACTTCGACGATCGTCAACAGGGCATCACGGCGAACTGACTGCTAAAAATAAAGAAACGATGCATTTATAGGCTGCGTGAATGGTTAGATTTGAGATTTTCTCAAGCTCGCGAACTTGACTTAAATATTAACTAGTGATATGAGTAATTATTTTACGCTTTTGCCTTTAAAAAACATGGAAATCCGCCTCAGAATGAATATAGTATTTGTAAACATAGTGATCAACTATTGCATAGACGTTATTCTATTTTCAAGCATTTTTTGCCTAAACTTCTGTTGAATTCGCTTCTTTGGTAAACGGCTAATCCCACCTAAATAGCGTACTAAGCAGATTTTGCTTTTGTTTAAATAAACAAAGATGGACTGTTCTTTTCCAAGGAGAATATCTTTTAACTTGATTTTTCAATGTCTTTTTGTTTTATAAATATTAGTTTTGTAATGTTCAACCAAGAAGTCACTGATGTTTGAATATCTGCGAGTTAAAAGTTTTCGATTGAACATCTCCATTCAAAGGTGTATAAACATGTTTCGACAAAACTTGCTATATAGCAGATTTCGATTGATGTCATGAGTACAATTCGCTTAAAGGCAGATATACCGAGGCATGTGAAAGAAAACGATTTTTGAGGGTGCATAACATTTTTTTTTAATTTTGACGAAGATAAAAAAAATATTTGGCTTATCTTTGACACATGGAACTAGAAAAATGTTAAGACAGGTAAAAACGATTAATATAGAAACACACAACGTACTACTCAAATAATTCCTGATGAAATTAAAATAAGTTTTTTACACATATTTACAATACTGAGCCTTAGCTTCACAGATATGCAGCAAAAGCAGTTGGAATTAAGAAGACAGCGAGAAATATTCGGTGCCAACGTTTACCAGCATATGTTAGTAGGAATCCTAATGAATTTGTCCTCATTAAATATAACCATAAGTTAATTTACTTAAAATCAAACATAGCGAATGGGATACCATGTGATTGGTATGACCAGTCTCGAAACTAAGTAGATTAATGAAATCGATAGTGTTGATATATATTATAAAAACCATTTTAGGACAGCTGCTTTCATTTATTAATAAAAATCCAAAACAACGTTGAAAATATTATTTAGACATAATGTAATTGCAGGAAATCTCATAAATTTTGTTAAAACAATGCGCTTGTTCAATATGAGAAGAGAAGAAGAAAAATGAATGTAGGTATAGACATTTAATAAAATGTAACTTTAATTTAAAGTTAGGACAAATTAACAGAGGGACTGGGGATCGCAGTTTCTTAATATTACCACACTCGAAACAATGCTGTAGATTGAACTCAATAATGAGGAAATTCGTCATAAGGTCCTGTTTGGGGAAGCCCTTTACTCTAGACAGTAAATGTTTAATCCCATGTAATGTCTGTAAACCCACGTATTTTGGTGACGAGGTGATCTCAAACAGGGTAAAAAAGTAGAACTCATGGACATTACTTTAATCAAGGTTGCGGTCTTCGTATACAAACCTGGCCCTTTATGAAAATACATTTTCCTGTATAAACTAAGTATTGTCCAGTGTATTAAAGGCAATTAATCCAGTAGACCGGTTGCGTACTTATTGGGAACTCGTTACGTACTCTTCAGAACATTCTGCGTACAGTGTGGCTCAGTTGTTACAGCAAAGGATTCGGAAGCAGACATGTCCAGGTTCGAGCCCTTTCCATGTAAAATTCTGAACAGGTCTACTAGATGAATTACCTTTTCTAAACTATAAAATACTTACAATACAAATGTATGTACATAATGGGTAACGTGTTTTTATCAATACTGCAGCCTTGATTGAAATTAATTGTTATCACTGCCTGCGCAATTAATATTCGATTAATCATGGACATGTTTCTACATTTATCTTTAGAGTCCTTCAGTGTAAATAGTACAAAAAATTTCCTGATTTAGTAGGCACATAGCAATGGATAAACTACAAGATTCTATTTGTGATAGAGCCTTAACTAATGGTATGTAGTGACGTTAGAACAAATTGGAATCAGAAACATGCTGCAGCGATAAATTAAGTTTATTGGATCAAGACTAGATTATTAGATGTATTATTAATGTAGTAAATGTTAGTCAATTATTTACATTTGCATATTTCAACAACCAATGTTCGTTTAAGAAAATTCCCTGTCGCACGAACATCTTTTCTAAACTGGCGCCTTATATGTGCTTATTTGTGAATGCTCGCCTTACATAAGTTTTCCTTTTTTCCATTTTGTTATTATACATTGACAATATTTAATCAAAATTAATTCCAATTCATATAAAATCATTGACCACATAAAGTAACAAATATTGTGGGCGGGTTGAATTCTGGCGAAAAGTAAATTTTCGTTTTTTATTGTGTTGTGGCTACATGCTCTTAAATAAATTTTTATTTTAACTTACGGTTTACAACTTTATTAAAATTTCACAGTCTAAAAAAATTTCTTTCATGTATTTCTTTGCAGTTTTTGCATTCGTAATATATTCTGGTTTTATGAAAATTAAGGAAAATCATTTCTGAAGATTTTCAGTGCTAAGAACTGGCGTGTTAAAAAATAAACGTTATTATAAATGATATTAACACCTGACCCATTATATACATAAATTTGTCAATATAAACTAAGTATAGTAAAGTGTGGAAAGGCAATTCGTCAAGTAGACTGGTTGGGAATTCATCACGTACTGTCGAGTATTTTATACTTATATATGTATGTATATAATGGGTCAGGTGTTTGTATTAAGATCGCAAGCTTGATTAAAAAAGTAATTGTTATCACCGCTTGCGCAAGCAATGTTCGTTTAATGATATAAATGTCCATTTCAAAAACACTTCCCATGTAAAGTGATAAGAGTTGAATAATGAAGGATTGGGAAGGATTGTTATTTAGAACTAAAGGGATAACGGGATGCTATATAGTCTCTATATAAAGGAAAGGCTATCCAAGAAACCTTATGTAGTATATAACTGAAAATTGTTTGTAGTGTGCGGCAGGATGGCTTATTGGTTAGAGCTCAATATTCCAAAACATACGTGCCCAGGTTTGAGCCCGTTCCGCGGCAAATTCTGGCCAGAACGTGATGAATTTTCCTAAAGGATGAACCGGTCTACTGGATGAATTTCCTTTTACGAACTTACACATACTGAAAAATGTGCATATAACTGGTCAGGTGTTTATTTCAAGATCGAAAACTTGATTAAAAATGTAATTGTTATTATCACCCTCGCAACCAATGTTAGTTTAATTATTAGAAATGATTTTTACACACACTTATATTAAAATTGAAAACAAAAAGGCAATGATGCCGTGTCCCTCCAAAAGACAATATATGTCATCCCAGATGTTTACTCGAAAAACTAAAAACAGCAGATAATTCTCGGTTTCGTAATAAACAACACATTGACGTTTATATAGCCAAGCACCTGATAAAGATCACTTTGAATATAAGCACAATGCAAATGGATAGTCCAATATTTTTTCTATAATCAAATGCTATATGTATAGAAAATAAAATTAAGCAATTAATGATTGCGGGGAAGGTGGCAAAAATTTTTAAATGAAGTTTGCGAGCTTGAAATATACACGAATCCTATTGTATTTAATCAGTCGTCGAACAGCATAGCAAAACTACCTTCAGTCACAAGTATTGACCAGCGAGGATCAAACCGCAATGCATACATATGGAAAGCAAAATAAGATATGCTGCTCTCATCTCTAGTAGTCTCGCATAAATTGTACTTGCCTGTAAATTTATGCTGCGCCATTTCGATGAATTTAGGGACATAGGAAATTCAATAGGGCAGTCAATGATTGCGCAAGAGTTGGTGACAATTCTTGAAAACAGGTTTGAGAGCTTGAAGTGTACACCGATTCCATTGTATTTAACTATTTACCGAACAACATTGAATTCCGGTTTGATCCTCGATTATCAGTTTCACGTTGTATTTTGATGATCAAGGAAGGTCGAAACGCGTCAATTCGTGTGAATGAATGTAGTTCTGCCATGTTATTCGACGAATTTTCGAATACAATATGATTGGCGTTTACTTCAGCCTCGCAAACTTGATTATAACAAATGCAATATGTACACTATGCACTACGTTGGCCTGAATAGCAGATTAAATAAAAATTAAAGTAACAGTAATCCTGGACGCCGTGCCGTATGCACTCGCATGTAACCGTCCGTTGATTCAAGTGAAATATTTGATACCGTTAAGTAAAATATGAAAACAAAACAAAATTAACGTGAAAATATGTCAGCTTGTATTTTGCAAATAGAAAAATACAATATTAACCTGTTTAAAAAAATATTCTCCGTACAGATTGTTACATTCCTTTTAAAACTAATTCTCTCTGCATACTGCTATTTAACGTATACCCAGGAATTGCTCTCCTTTTTTTATTTTATCTTTGTTTGCTTCTTGCATGATCTTTTTTTGGCTCATGTAAGAATTCGCTGTAACCTTTGTTGGATGGAAATTTGCCATTTGGTGAAGACATGAATCACACGTTTAAAAATTACTTTCACAAACTCGTTATATCGTTTACTATTTGCTAGTACATTATGCAGTCAATTCAATATAGTCCTGGAAAATTTAGGGATCCCGCCTCGTTATATGCAGTATAAGGGAAGCTATACTAACTTGGATTCTTCACTTCATGTATAAAAATGTTAGTAAATTTTGAGGGAAAATGAGTGCATGAAAAAGTTGAGCAGTTCCCACTTTATCCTAAACAAGTGCAAAACTTAGTTTGTAAGTTTACAGCCACTATATAATCTCTTCGATATACCAAATGTTTTCGAATTTTATTTCAATCTAATCCATACAAATTACACGAATCTAACATGTGGTTACTAGTGGTTAAATTGAATTCAGGAATTTCATTTTTATGCATAACTATTGTCTTCAGCTTGCATAGGGTCATTTTACGCGCTATCCACATATATTTGTAA
Source organism: Eudiplozoon nipponicum (assembly GCA_029291075.1). Lineage (NCBI taxonomy): Eukaryota > Metazoa > Platyhelminthes > Monogenea > Mazocraeidea > Diplozoidae > Eudiplozoon > Eudiplozoon nipponicum. The sequence goes on from JAQBSW010002227.1 coordinate 22,558, forward strand.
TAGTAATTGCCTTTTGCTCTGTTTTGCGCTACAAATGTTGTACCAACATGTAATTCTTGTTCGGTTTTAGATATTTCGCCTTTAAAAATCTACTTTTGTTCCTGGTAGAACAAAATTACTTGAGAAATTTTTTGATTATTTTTGGTAATTAGGTTACGTGATTGTTCAAATTTAAAATCTTCTTCTGAAGTCGCGTTGTTGAAGACCTTGTATGAAGTTAGCTTGACCATTGCAGGTTTACACATTCGCCAGGGAGATTGTTCCGGCATATCTTACCAAATTGCTCCTCGAAATATATAGTGTATAAAGGGCGTAATACCGGACTCTATGGGTGTGTAGCCAGTAAGCACGAAACGAATATGCACGAGATTCTACTTTCCGTTCATGCTGTCTTTGCTTTATTTTCAGGTCATATTTGTACTAATCTCTGATTAGGTAAGCAGCACCTAATACGCAATGGCATATATAATTGTTCCCCGCCACAAAAACCATATAAATGTTCAATCTTGATAGAGTTTCCATTAATTTTACTTTCTACATTTCTCTACTAGATTATCTCGCTTTTTTGCCTAACAAATTTTCATTTCAATACCAATTGATATGCAACACAATGTTTTTGGCTGCTTGATTTGACTAACAAATAAAATTACCACTGTTATTTTTATGATATTTGATATTTTTGACCACAGCAATTTAAAAATTATCATTTTAATTACACTAGCACAAACTAAACACATATATTTATTTAAGGTTAATTTGAACTTCGAAGTTCTATGAGCTGATGATTATTTAATCAAATATGACATGCCTCGTGCCTTAATATTATCAGCGTGCGTGGGAGTGCTTTTTGTGTGCGATTATTGTCTGCAAATTAATTATTGAAGTAAATTAGAAAAATTCCCCAATTACGATACAACTTCGTTAATAATATTATAACAATTCCTTAAACCAAATTTATCTATGCTAAATGTACGTAACAATTTCACAGATAGAGCATTTTTCGAACTTGATGAATATGGCGAAAGCATCAATAGTGTTAAATAACATTTGATATATTCTCGCAGAACTGGTTCAGTTTGTATTTCCCAATATAGCTCAAATTAAAATAAATTTGCAGAATTTATTTATTTATTCTAAACTGTTTTAATTTTTAATTTAAAATTTTATTAAACTCTGTAATAAATTATCGCCAAATGATTTTTCTTCAGAAATAGGTTCTACTCTAAACTGCGGCGAAATAGGCGGTTTATTCAAAATATTTGCAGGCAATATTTTTAGGTATATTTATTGTCAAAGAACATATTCATATGCTTTCAAATATTGAAAAAGGTACAAAAATGAACTATTCAAACATCTATTTATGAATTATTTAAATCAAGTTTGCGAGCTTGAAGTAAACACCAATCCATTGTATTTAACCAGTCGTCAAACAACATAACCTTACCACCAGTCGCAACTTATGTTGTTCGACGACTGGTTAAATACAATGGGATTGGTGTTTACTTCAAACTCGCAAACTTGATTTAAATAATTTTTACCACCATCCGCGCAATCAATTATTGTGTAATTGTATTTTCTATATCTATTTATGAATTTTATAACTATGATTTTTTTACAGTGATTTTAATTATTTCATTTTCCGAAAGGATAATAATACACAAGAAAACATCTCGAACAGCTTATCTGATCCTCCTATCGATAAAGTGAAACGTACGCTTGCCAAAGAAATTGCTTTAATTGAACAACATGAAATCATGATTAAAAGTGGACTTTCGATTTGTTAGATTATGTAAAAAGCTTTTAGTTAACAGAAACTTCATTTAATTGGGCTTAGCTCTATTCATGTAATCTCTCCCTAGTGAAGGCCGTAAAATTGTGTGAATTCCTAACAATCTTCGACCCTGTATTTAGTCCGATGCACGAGGTTTCTACATATATTCAATAGAAAGATGTTGCGATTCAGCGGAAAACTTAATATTTATTTCTGATTGATGCCATTTCTACAGCTTTTTATGGACTTATATCATCCTAACAATTTTGTTGACGTTTTGTGGTGGAATTTAATTTGGCTTTTGAATTTTATATGTAATATATTTAAAATGAAGTTGATGAATCGGTTTTTCTAAGCCAAGTATGCCTAAAGTAAAAAAAATAATACTAAATCAGACTGTATCGGTCAATTTTTCAAATCGTTGTTCGGGTTTTTAGAAGAAACAGGTAATAGCGTCATTCGATGAGAACGGACACGTTGACGTGATTGGAGCCTCGCAAAATCTGCCTGTCCTTTGACATTTCTGTCATAACTGCACGAACTGGTGATTTTCAGAAAGTTGCATGGCAACTTGGAAACTCACAGAATTCCAAAGAACTGCCTGCATGAAAAGATAACATAATATTTAATTATCTCTGCGTAAAGCCCATATTTTTGCGATACCATTCTTGAACAGACAGAAATTAGCCCATAAAAATCACATTATTTACTATTAGGAATTAAGCATTTTGTACATTTCCATAGCTTTGTTTAATACTTTATCAGTAAGGCGTTTTGTTTTGCAATTATCAGTAATCTTATTCTATCCAGGCCACAACTTTAAACACATTAGATAAAAGAATTCAAAACACAAATAGTAAATTAAAATTACACACTGTGTGGTACACAAATAAACTATCGTAGTTTTAGGTAATATAGTATGCGCAACGAATTATCCATGCAATCTCCAATAAAGTATTCAAAAGTACTTTTTCCGTCAACTATACCAAAAGTTTAAACTAATGCAAAATATCAGTATTATATGAATAAAATTGTAGATTTAAATTATTGCAACATGATTCGACTATATGCTTCTAAAAACGAATCTGGTAGAAATTAAGCATCGCCCCACGTGGAAATTGAAATCCCTCTCTGAAGCCAGAAATCATATGAAACGGCGACATCGCTAGTAGACAAATTTGCTACGGGCATATATCGAACTCTCAAACAGTAGATAATGAAACTGGAAACTAAAGACCTATACCACGGGACTCGAAGTAAAATGCAGTTTCCTATTACATATCATTCTCTGTTTTCTCGAACCTGGCTTTTAATTGTTTAACGCTCAGATTTTTAAAATACTCCACATGAATCAAACTCTGTCCAAAACTAATACATGCGTGCGATGCGAAGGAAGTATCTGATGATTTTGACGAATCACAGACGAATCTTTGCGGTAACAATTTTGAATCGCAGCAATTCTGGTTGAAACGTGCAGTGTTTCGGGGAAAGGAATCGGAGTTTCGGAAAAAATGCATTAAATGAGAGGTAATGTTTAGTTTATGAATTCTATGTGTGCATTTCAATAAGTTTATTATGTAAAATTTTTTTTTATAAATGTCGAACGTACCTCCATTTTCAAATTATTGGTAATCATACAACACATGTTCAAAATGTCATGTATTTTAAATACGTTTTCTGATTTTCCGTAGGTAACCTGTTATTTAAAGATGAAATGTCTGCCCTTCAATTATGAGATTTATTGGCTTGGCGGGTATTGAAGAAGAAAATAAACCCCTTCAATCGATATTCTTATTGTTGGCTACAACATTTGATAATACTTTTGCGTTCTCCCGAAAGTAAATTGGGTTTAACGAATATTATTGGTTTGTGTAGAACGTTGCACAATTTAACATTTTAAAATGAGTTTTGGCTTCTTTAATTTAGACGGACTAAATTATCGCCAATAATTTGGCGATAGAGATTATAATCATGATAAAACTTCTGAAGCGTGTTTGGCAATTTTTTCAGATAACAATATACATGTATTTCTGTCTGCGTGTAGAATAAAAATTTTCAAATGTTTTTACTGTCTTTGTTTGAAAACCCTTCATTTATATTGAGAAAATATATGTAATTTAAGAAAACCTAGGAATTAGCTATACCTAATATTTTTTAGAAATGTGAGCTTTAGTAAAATTCATTGTGCCCTTCCCATGTGCAAAAAAATAAATTTTATCAGATACAAGAAACGCTTCTTTCTCATTATCTACTCAAGTATCCACTAATGAACATAGATTTATATATAAATTGGAAGGCAAAACAAGATAGAAATATTTAAACATAGAGAGAGAGAGAGTGAAAAAAGGAAACCAATCAATTGCGTGCGTCACCTCCAGTTTAAGCTCAATGCCCGAACATGCTTTTTCTGCTTGCATAAATTGCAGCCGGATTTAAGCAAGTAGAAAAAGCATGTTCAGGCATTGAGATTGATCTGGAGGTGACGCACACCATTGATTGGTTTCCCTTTTTACACCGTCTCCATGTTTACATATTTTTATCTTTCTTTAAATCATGTTTGCGAGCTTGAAGTAAACACCAGTTCTATTGTATTTAACCAGTCGATGAACAATAAAACAAATCTACGGCCAGTTGCAACGCACTGACGCGTTTCGAACTTCCCTGATAATCTTTAGAATACGACAATAAACTGACTACGAGGATCACACCGCATTGCATATATATGGAAAGCAAAATTAGATATGCGGCTCTCACATCTATTAGTCTTGCATACACTGTACATGACGGGAAATCTCGGCTGCAAAATTTCTTTGCAGTCACGAACATTAGCTGTTTTTAGCTTTCGCCACACACATATATATAAAGACAATACAATTAAATAATAATTGATTGCGCGGGTGGTGGTAACAATTATATAAATCAAGTTTGCTGGCTTGAAGTTAACACCAATCCTATTTCATTTAACCAGTCGTCGAACAACATAACAAAATTACCGCGAGTCGCAAAGCACTGACGCGTCTCGACCTTCCATAATCATCACCAGAGTACGACAGCAAACTGACAACGAGGATCAATCAGCATTGCATATATGTGGAAAGCAAAGCTAGATATGCTGCTCTCACATCTAGTGCTCTTGAATAGAAATTGTGCAGCCGACATTTCCATTCACATACAATGTATGCAAGACTACTAGAGGTGAGAGCCGCATATCTAAATTTGATTTCCATGTATATTAAATGCGGTTTGATCCTCGATAGTCAGTTTGCCGTCGTACTCTGATGATGATCATGGAAGGTCGAAACGCTTCAGTGCGCTGCGACTGGGGGTAGTTATGTTATGTTGTACGACAAATGGTTAAACACAATGGAATTTGTTTTTACTTCAAGCTCGCAAACTTAATATAAAGAATTGTTACCAACACACGCGCAATCAATTGTATTGTATATATATATATATATATATATATATATATATATATATATATATATATATATATATCTGTGTGGGTATGGCGAAAGCTACAAACAGCTAATGTTCGTGACTGCATAAAAATTGTGCAGTTGACATTTCCAGGCACGTTTTTTCTAACTAATAAGACCATCAAATTCATTTTACATGCGATCGAAAAACCATCAGTCCACTGTACATTTATTTAAATCGAGTTTTTTTATCTAGATAGAAACATCAGTCCCATAACATAAACACATTTTTCAGTATTAACTAAGCTTTGTATGGTGTAGAAAAGGAAATTCATCCTGTAGGCATGTTTCATCCTTATTGCGTACTTTTTGCATACTGTCCAGAATTGGCGGGGAACAGGGCTCCAACCCCGTGTACGTCTGCTTCAAAGTTTTTTGCTCCAACCACTGAGCCACCTAGCCTCACGCTAAGCACAATTATTGGTTATATATCGGTAAGCCACTCCTTTAGATTTTAGCATATATGACATCTTATTAGATCTGACGTTCTTAAATCTTTCATTTACACGCGGATACCACTCTACCTGGGGAAGTGTTAGTAAATTAAACATTTATATAATTAAACAAATATTATTTAAGCGGACAATGATGACATTTTACAATGCTTAGTTTTTACAGGATAAAGATGTATATATTTACAAACTTGTATTTATGTGAAGATCTAACTTTTATTAAAATATTTGTTACCATCGCTCGCGGAACCAGTGCTCCTTTAAGTCTAATGAATTGCTTTGCTTTGACATATCGCTATTCTGAAAAGAAGATCGTCGTCTAAAAAGAAATATTTAACGATAACATACATGATTTGAACAGTACAACCAATACCACAGCACTGTTTAAATTTTCCCAATTAGAATGAGGAAATCTTTTCTGAAAATTGGTAACGCCAAGTACTGGTTGTGTTTAAGGAACCGTCACTGGAAACCAGAAATTCCGAATGGTTAATTGCAGCAAATTTAATGTAGAATCCACGTGAAAAAACAACGAATCGGTACCAAACGAAAAATGAAATACGTAAATTTACCTATTAAATTTGGTACGCCATCAAAAACATTTACACAGCGATTTAAAAACCAGTAAATATTTTATGCTTAATACGCAATTGTTGTTTGATTGTCCGAGAGAATGCCTGCTAAAATTAAATACAAAAAATGAGCGCTTTGCAATCAAACATTCAAATATTGTTAATTCTAACAAATCCCATATCTGTTCAGCGAACAATGTATGCTGAACTGCCGATTATTAAGAATTGAATTCAAGAATATTTTAGACTAAACACCGTTTCCAAATTGAAGAAAGTTTCCACTATAGCTAAGCACAATTTCGATAGGAATAAATCTACAAATCAGACAATTCCGGGCGTTTCAAAGCGAAAACAAAAACGAATTAAGCATCGTGGTAGCTGTCATGTGCAAATTCACTAATTCTCAGCTAAGTGCACATGAGTTGAATGTAGCTTAGTGAATTGTGTTCACATTGGCTATAGTGTGCGTGTGTGCTCGTCTCAGCTTTTCATCACACGCTTTCTGCTTGTTGTTGCATAATTTAATACAAATTTATAGTCTATGATTTAAAAATTTTGACTGGGCCGAATACAAGTTATTGCAGTCGATTTAAGGTCTAACGAACACATGCTTGCCACTTTTTTAATTTGTTTTGTACACCTGCTTTTTATCATATGCATACTTCAATACATGATTTAATTTTCAATTTGAATTACACATGTTGTGATTTCTATTGCGTATTACATTGCAAATGTTTTATCAAATCATTTGCATCAATGTGTGAGACAATCTGACTGAAGCAAATATGTGTTGAATTTGTAGGATAAATAAATTGAAAATTATAGTTCAGGTAATTTTTTTATGTACTCACTCGAATTTTGGTCATTTCTCACATCGGCTGTCTCACTGAAATGCGTATGCAATTGCTCTTACTTAAATGAGAATAATAAAAATAGTTATCTTCAATTACTGGCATTGTGAAAAAGGGATACTAGAATTCTGATAGCGCAAAAAGTTGCTCTGTTCATTATACTTACTTGTTTACTTATACATATTTCATGAAATGCGAATAATTTATTCAGAACATATTCATGTGGAGACTGTTGCGTAAGTGGCAAAATTTACTAAGTGCAACGGAAAAATCTTAATTTTAAATATTAATTTCCGTATAGTTAAAGATTGCGTTTTGGGTGTGGAAAATCTGACTTTACGTAACAATTTCTCGTTAAATATTGTCTGATTTTCACCTGAATGCAATTCTAATATTAATGAAACTATAACGAAATAGATTGCTTTTTTGATTTAATTTGAGCTGATTTTTGTAAGATGTATGTGTTTCGTTCTTTTAACTAGGTGTTCAGTACATGATAAATAATTTCTTTGAAGTTATATCTCCGCAACAAAGAATATATATCTAGTACATAGTATCTTAAATGACTGCCCTGAAATTTGATAAATAGTGTCGATCGGGGAAAAAGTAGGTGAATTAACTTGAGTTAAAGGTATTTAGAATTGGTTGGTTTTCTCAATTTTTGCGAAATTTAGCATGCCCCCAAAACCATAGCATTGGTAACCTCTACATGTGTGTCACGTGTGGCTAAGGAGTTTAATTGCTGATTACTTTATATGATGTTTGCTATGCTACTACTTTAATTCATATACGTATTTAAAAATGAATCGTTCATTTGTCCAATATTAGTTGATGAATTATATGATGTTATTGGGTGTTTCACCCGCGTCTACCAACGGGTCATCATTAAGCGCGAAACGAACTTTAACATGAGAATATTCCATTTGTCATTGCTTTATTAGGCCTATACTTCTGGTACTGTATGGACAGTTTTGGTACCTCATACGCGATTTGGTGTTGTAAATAAGAAAATGCGCGCAAAACCTGAACGCGATTATTTCTACTTCCAGGATGAAGTTTAGTTATTTCTATTCTTTGTACTGATTAATGGTTCGGACAAATGAAATTTGCACTTAATTCGCCAAAATATGTTATGTCAAATGTAATAGAATTATGCGTTGTTTACTTCCGGAACTTCTAAAAAATTCAACGCCTATTTGGCAATGGTGGTATTATAAATGATAAGATATTTAACTTATAATCATTTTTAATTGCAGAAATTTTAAGCAAATAAGACTGTGTATCGATTGAAATGCAATACTTTGAATTTCAAGTATAATGCCAAAATTTCGTATTTTAGCATTCTATTGTCGTTCTTCTAACCATAAAATACATTATGGTTATTCTAATTTATTGTTATGTATATATGACAAGTTGAATTTCGACTTTATGTGGTAATGAAGCATCGATTTGTTTTAGCTGGTGTAATGTTGCGTAATAGGAATACACACACACACATATATATATATATATATGCTTCTGAATATTTTTTTACTAAATTATAAATTACACAAAGCATATGACAAAAAACCTGATCTAGTTCTCATTGAGCATTCAAGGGTGGAAAAGATAACATTCGTGCATGGGATTGGAAATCGGGGAGCATTTAATTTTAAGTCAGCCACGCTTTACTGGCAGTTATCAGGTTTATAGCACTGCTTATTTGGAAACTACTACTTTTTGCATGTTAACCTATAATTTCAAAGGCAAAAAAAGAGTGATTTTGCTTTTGTGTTGACTGTGTAGACAATATGCGGTTTAATTTTTGTTTTAAGTTAATATGGAAATTTATACTGTCTAAAGAAAACGTCTCCGTTTACTTCTGTTACTACGTTATTATGCGAAAAGAAGTCCTTCAAAATGCATAATTCAACCAAGCACGTTCGGATTGTTTCGTTTTTAAGTAATTACTACTTTAAGTGAAATTATTTCTTATTGCATTTAATTGTTGTTTTTTTCATCCACGTAATTATAATTGAGGTATATAATTTTAACTCTCAATTTTAGGACAAAAATTATTTAGATAAATTATCTACCATTCTTAAGGTATTTTAGAATTCAGTTATAAACAAAACATTGCAAATGTTTCCCTGAGATATTTATCCATAGATCAGCATTCAGATAAAAGTAAAATAAAGTCATTTTTTTTATTTTTTAGACGAATATGACTTTCATTTATGTCAGTTATTCCGGGTTAACTTGATCAAATACATAAAATATCTTAGTAGCTTTCGGTAAAATACAAACACTTTATTTATTATTTTAAAGAAATTACCTTTATAGAAAAATTAATTTTATATTTTATAATGAAAAAATAGCTATTCTATGACTTATACCCTATTTGATTGAATATATAATTTTTATTAATGATAGATATGTATTTCAGAAAAAATATCTATTTAAATAAATTAAATATTTCAAATTTAAATATTTGTTGCAGAATAACCAACCTTGATGATAAATTAGTAATTTAAAACCGCCCATACGATTAGCAGTTCGTCATTTACTATACACCTATAAATTTAAAGAAAATAGTTTAACTTTATTTCAGAAAGGAATCAATAATTTCACAAATAAACGTATTAAATAAAATTTTCTACAAGGTGGACTTACTGATTAATATTCTTTGATGAAAACATAATAGAAAGGTTATAACGATTTTTTATTTACTTTTATAAAAATTGCAGAAAATGTTGACATAGAGCATTTCAATGGAAGTATGATTGTTATAGTTTAGAGAGGAAACGCGATCTTGATTGTAGAACGCTCTTGAAGAGTACTGTTATTTTCTGAAAAGGAATAAGTCTGATGCAATTCACAAAGTAAAACGTCTTAATGAATTAGTTGGAAATACTTTATCTGTCCTAAGATGAATTTTGTAATGTAAAATTTATGTGTTCTATTGTTTCAGTTAAACAAATCTAAAACTCCACAGCTTTTTACCTCAAATCTTCAATTATAACAGTAATAGAATAAATTACTTTGAGTCAAGCAACATAATTAGCGTGTAAATCTCGAGATACATTTAAAGTAAATTATACTACTTGTGGTACAGATACGGCCAGTCATTTTGTTATTTGGCCCAAAAAATCGTAATATCTTTGTTTCTTTACTTATGAACATCCATATTGTTAAGTTATTCTTACGTTTTCCTCGTCTATAGGCCAGTCCTTTATAACCGCGTCTCCATTTATTCCAGCCGTAAGACATATTACACGATTATTATTAATTTCCTAATCCGAATCAATTTATAATCGGATTTATATTATCTTCATTTTAAATTGTGTCCAAGATTGTCAACTTCAATAATAATATCTTTTCTCCGTTTCAAAAAAGTGTTCTACAATCTTTACAGATCACGTCATGTTTTCGTTTTTCGAATAAATTTCAGTAGAAAAGGCAGTATATAACCACGGTTAAGCATATCATGTTTATATTTAATATGAATCGTTCGAGATAAAATTGCCACTGATTTAGACAAAGTATAAATTTCCTTAGTTTGATGAATTCAAATTATTAAGCTTTCTAGATTTTAACAAGTCTGACTGTAGTCCGATTCCTTTCTTTGTTATTAGCATTCGTAGTAAATTTTATGCAATAAAACTTAATCACAAGCAATTGAGAGAATAATCAATGTCTTATATTTGTCCTTACCTCTAATCAATTAATATTTTTGCTTACATAAGCGTATAGATCAGCTTTTCTCAAACCTTGGGCAAAAATTAAGTTTAATTGTTGTGCTGGCACCATATAGCACAAAGTGTGTCAAGTATGAAACAACATTCCGTTCTGGGCAATCTGCAAAAGACTGATGTGAGGCTTGCTTTAATATTTACATCTTCTTTTTTGTAGGTGTTGACGATAGTGACCGTAGATTAATTTTCTATTTCAATTAATTGAACATTAAAGTGAAGATCTTGTTAGACGCCTCAGCTTCATTAAATTTCCTAGCCAGCATTCTTGTACTTTGAAGATAATGAATATTTTTAGGATGTTCCGTATTCTCGGTCCTAAGGAAATCATTAGAGATTCTTCGACACCCGAACACCTAGGTTGCATTGCATACAGTGAAACAATACAAGTTATTCTTTTCATATGCACATTTCACTTTTTAAACCATGCATTTAACATTATTACTTGCCGTACTGTGTCGAGTGAATTTTCTAGTTTATTTTCCTTTGTTTATTGAATAGGGCTTAATTTAACCATTATTTCATTGCAATAGTTATCCGTCATGATTTCTCTGACATTAGGCTCTCTCATTCGACACGCTCGCATTAGTTTAACGTTTTGTTGATCCCTCTAATTATTTTTAAGTATTCACTTTCATTCAGGAGCAGTGAATACAGCTTTCTGGCCTATTTACTACCAATTCATAATTCAAAACCAAAACCCTCAATTTTCTATCTAGTCGAAATTATTTTATCTACCGTTTAAGATGGTTGTAAGTTGACGGTTGAGAGATACGACAGATGCGATCTCAGACATGTTCTAGAAAGTTCACCAGCCAGAGTAAGCAACTTCTCTAATGGCTTTCACCTATGTTGCTTGTATCTGATTTTGTAATGTGCTACATCTAAACACGAGTTGAATTTATTATTAAGTCTATCAGGTAATCTAGGTAAACTGGTGCATATCGATACACATTTGCAAATACATATAAAAATATTTATGTATACGATTTTGAATGTGCGTATAATTTTCAATGTTAATTGTAAATTGTAGCCATTTTAATAAAATGGTTTACAAAAAGCGATGCTTGTAGGTAGGGAGTTACATATATTATGTTATTTAGTATTGTGTTGCATGTGTGTATTTGTGTTGAAACTGCTCTGGTAGTGTGCTCGGAAATAATTGCGCGTAATGTGAAACAATTTTTAAATGACTTTAAAACTACAAGATCATTGGATCTATGAATTTAAAAAGTTGAGTTGCGTGAAGAAGAATTTCCACTTAAAGCGCTTGTTGTTTTTGATATAATTTTTGGTGATTTTTTAACGTTTAATTTTCTTTTAATGGAATGATCTGTTATATTTTTATTTAGTTTCATATCGTTTCACTTCGATTTCATGCCACATCTACCAAGCTATTTCTACAATAAACGTCATTCACTAGGGCATTTCATTTGTCGATTATCTCTTCTTCCACTCAAAGTCGTTATTAACAAACTGTTTTCATGCGGAGTGACAAAGTAAGCCCACAGAATCCTTATGCTTATATTTGGTTCCACGGGGATGTTCAATGTACAGTCTAAAATGATTTCTCTTTATATTTCATTTTCTATTATTAACGAATAAACGATGAAAGAAGGGTAACACACATCAAATTAAATTGGGAAAAATTTCGTTTCTTGAATTATTAAGCAACAGTTTACTTAATTTCCAATTAAATTACAACAAACATTTCTACGAATATTTTCCGCGTATTCGTCAAACTATTGATCGTTCTACATCGTTATTATAAAGCTCCATGAAAAGTATCGTAACCAGGTTGGTAGGTAGTAACCACCAAAATAAATCCTTAAATATGTTGTTCAAGGAGTCATTTTTGGTTAGTATATAAAACATCCGAAAATTAAATAATAAATGATGCCGCGTTTCGTCGAACTCACAGCCAACGAAGAATTAATCATCATCTAGATTTTGAGAACTTCAAGCACTTTGGATGAATGCCACGATGGAAAGTAAATTCTAAGGCACAAATCACAGCAAAACACCCTCTCGAGATCGCAATGATCGAAGACAGCCGCACGATGACGGGTGAGGACGATGTTACACTGCCATCTATTCTCGACAACACTCACACACATAAGATGACGTCCAGTACAGGAAATGCAGGAAGCCCAGTGGTGAGCCCAGAAACAGGCCGCACCAACACATGGACACAGTACAATATATGCCAATTCGATCCAGACTACCTTGACGAGTTGGTTGACGATGTTACTTTATTGGCCAAAGTGTCCAATATAACAGACGAGGGTTGGATATTTTTGAGGGCTTGGGAGACAATCCCAATGTATTTCAGACGCGGACTTGGCGTCTCTTGGCTTTTAAATTTCAACGTATCAAATTTCTGGTAAAAATTATAATGATAATTTTATCAATGGCATAACTCAGCTACGCAGGTAAATATTAATTAAAAAATCGATGAAATGAATTGAATTATTATAGATAAAAATTAAAAAAAGATGGCAATGAACGCCAGGAACCCAAACCGTACCTGGCCGCTGTTTTAGACAAGTTGTAGACAAAGGTGAATTGAGATTTTTATGCAATTCCATAGATTACACTAGGTTGGGGAAGGTCTATGTTGGATTTAATCAAAACTAGATTATCAACTTAATAAGTGAAACATTTAAGGAGGCAATAAAGCGCGTATCATTTGTATTGCGAATCGCGTTGGCGTTGGACAATACTTTAAATGAACGTTGTCCATAACTGTTGAGGGAAAACAATTATTTGTGCGATTGCATCGCCTTAGGGCGACCCAACTTTCCTGCCAAATTGTGTTTGGTTCTGTGTCATCTATTGGGAACAATCTGCTTTTACCTATTTTTACTGTGCCTTATTTATTTTCCCAGAATTAATTTTCGAAATCATATTTCTCCAGTAAATCGTTTGAAAAGATGGACAACGAAGAAGCTAAACTAAAATTTATTATGTGACTTTATAATGTAATTCCTGCGAATAAATATTTTACACTGATATTCTGTTTATTTTGTATAAAAATGCGTTTTCCGGTAGCGCAGCTTTTTTCGATGTTAAATTATTTTTCTTCCACTATTTATGAAGCCTCTTCGCGTTGTACTTACTTTTCAAACATTTGTTCTATTGGTTCTCTTCGGAACTCATTAAATCGATCCAAAATGGGAACAGAGAAGACACAGCAAAACAAAACTTGTCTGTTGCTCTCCTAAATTCGAGTTAAGGTTAGAGCATTCTATAAGCATAAATATAATTATATGAATAAATGTGTCTGTATAAACCAAACATTTTGTGACGAAGCAAAGGAAATGCATCCACTAAATCAGTTTTTGACATTATTAAGGACATTTCAACTGATGCGCAGAATTTCAACGCGAACGGGACTTGAAACGTGGAACATTTGTTTTGGACTCAGTTATTCCATACTCTGTGTCGCTCTGCAGTTGGCTACACGCTCACATTTTATTTATATACCAATATGTGTTTTCCCATGTGACATCACTTTAGAACTAGAGATTCAACCGGCCACACCAAAACTGTCATTATAGAACGGATAATACTCGTCCTGAAGAATTGTTGTTGAATTTAGGTTTTATATATTTAAGTAGGTGCCACATCGTCTTCACCAACTACACAAATCTACATTTTTTGCCTAATTAACGACAGAGTGGCGCTGTCGATATATTTATGGAGTCCAACATAATTTTGCACAGTTTCGGGCCACGTCTGCTAAAACTGTCTACTGTAAAAATTTTTTGCAAGATTATATAATACTTAGTTTTTAATAGCAAATTTGTGTTTATATCAAGAACGTAACATTGATTTAAAAATCTGTTGTAACCACTTTCTAAATCAATAATTGCCTATATATATGCATTGTACCCTTTCTGTGAGCAAAAACAAAAAGGGGTACATCAGATACAAGAAATATTTCGGTCGCATAATCTCATCAAATATTTATTTTGTATTTGAGGAATTGTATGCAGAAAAATATTTCTTGTATCTGATAAAAATTCTTTTGCTTTACTCCACAGAAGAAGCCTAATGAAACCTATTAAAACTCACATTTCAAGAATATATATATATATATATATATATATATATATATATATATATATATATATATATATATATATATATATATATATATATATACATCATCAATAAAAAACACTTCTGAAGGTAACGTTGTGTAATTTTATAATTATATGTTTAGAGTTCTAGTTTGAATTCTAAATAAAATAGATGCAAACAAATCTCCAACTGAAGGAATGATTATATAAAAACGGAAATTTGTGTCTAGTCTATGGCAGCGTGGCTCACAGTATACAAATCATAGACTTCAAATCACAAGCGCCACACTTCGAGCCTCGTCAGAAGAAATTTTCGGGCCAGAATTTGAAATATTCCGAATAAGAATGAATCTGATTTACTAGATGAATTAAGTTTGCTACCTAACATATTACTTAGTTTATACTGACAAATATTTATTTAGCGGAAGTAGTGTTTATATTAAACTCGCAATGTTGACCTAATTTTTTTTTCGCCACCCGTGCAATTAATGATGTTTCAAATTATCCATTGGTTGTCATATTTCTCACTGCCGTGACATGGATCAGGGAGCATTTAACTGTGGCTATTACAGCTTGCCCAATAATGCACACAATGCAAAATTGTATAATTCACTTTATCTTCTTCTTCTGATGGAACTGTTGTCGCATTTGGTTAGACCTAAAGATCTTAAATTCAATGAAACTTCCCAAAGTAGAATTGTGTCCGTTGTATAATTACAAGATTTGTGTGGCTGATTGGATCTTTAGCGCCAAAGAGATGCCATATAGGCCGCACCTAAAGGAATGGCTAAACCAAAACTTATATTGTTATGTATTTGAAAATTTTGTGTAGTCTACAGCAGAGTCGTACGGTGCGTATATTTTTAAACTCTAAAAAAATGTGCGGCAGTTTAAATTACGCCCGCGGCAATTTTCTTGAAAATACTTCAAGAGATCCTAATAACGATGCAACTGCACTTCTAGATGAAATTTGTTTGTTACCATAAACAATGCTTACTTTCCGCGGACAAATGTACATATGATGTGATTTCTGTTTAGATTAGGATATATTTTTAATTAAAATAACTATTTTCACCACCTGCACAGTCAATATTTTTTTAAATTTTTTAAATTTTCAATTGAATACCACTTCGCAGGGTAGCTCGATGTCTGCTCTATAATTAGAGATATGAGGTGGCTTGTTGGAACTTTAATTCTAAAGAGATGTCACAGTGGCTCCAACTTAATAAAAGGTTAATAAAAGCATAAATTTGTATTTAAATACATTTTTTTGTAGTACAACAACCGTCCAAGCCAGAATTCTAGACATTTATTGAAGAGTACCCAATAAGATTGAAATTGGTCTCCTGGCTGAATTGTCTTTGCCACGTTATACAATTCTTAGTCTATAGTGCTTAATGTATAAAGAATGCGATTAGATTTTATATTGAGCTCGTAACCTTGTTATACATATTTTATAAGTTTCCAATGACGAGGAAACAGTTTTATTTGTAGAATAGCATTTTCCATCTTATACTATGTTTAAGTGTATACGAAATTTGTAAATTTAAAAAAATACTATCAATTTTCTTATATTTAATACTGCTTCCCAAAATGTTACAGAACATATTTTTTCAGAAGCGATTTTTTACGGCCGCTAATATTTTACGCCAAATTTGGCAAAATGTGGGATCTACCTGAATGATAATTCGTCTTAAAACACATTGTTTTTCGAATTCAGGTATTTTTCGTAGCTGGAAACTCGTGGAAAAGTTGCAGAACTATGAATTAAATGCTACATTTTTTACATTACCGGGATGGCAGTTTTGGAAGCCAGTAGATGTGTTCTCAATAACAGAGGAACCGGACTAGTTGAAGAATTGAATTTGCTATTCCATTCTATGCTAAATATAAATCAACAAAATTTAATTAATCTATTCCTTTTCTTAGACTAAAAGTCAATACCATTTCTTCATCTGGCAAGCAATCACTCTTAAAATGTCACGTTGGATTTGTCAATTTCAAGTTTAGATCAAATGCAATGCAGTATAAGCACCTTCTGAATGCCAAGAAACACAATTTGGCTCGGAACTAAAATTTGTAATCAGTTATTAGTCTATGTCTACCAGAAAAAGTTAAGCATAATGTATCGTCTAAATGAAATCATCAATGTCAGCACAAATTGAGCTCGTTTAAGGAACCCAATTTAATCGGACATGTATAATCAGGTGGCAGCATGCGAACACCTGCCAGTGGTTACAAATGAAGTAACTAGTTATTTCTATCCAGCATTTGAGTTGAAGCGTATTCATGCACAACCTGATGACAAAAGGCCACAGATATGAGACAATAATTTTGTAGCCTCCGTGTGAGAATAATTTTGTTCATTTTATATACCATGAATTAGTGGATCATTTGGTGGCAGTCAATATGGAATTATAAGTAGACTTGTCGTCTGTAAACTTTAAACGAGGAGAATTAGATTATTTCCGTGCCAGGACTCAGCTTGTGCTTGCGGATTTATGCAGACTTAAATCGTGGCCGGGTTAGCTTCCCATGGTTTCCGTTGCCAGCATCAAACGATGATTGCCAAGGCTAAATCATTCGCTGAGGTATTTCGCACCTTATAAGGCTATCATTTATATGCTGCTTAAACCTTGTTACAGATATAAAGCCCTCTAGAAATCTAACACAGCAGATGACGGACACAAAATGCGCAGAAGTGCAAGATCGGCAAACAGAAGTAAAATAATTTATATTACACTTGAACAAGGAAATGACATATATTATGGGACTAAACATAAAGTTAATATATGTTAGTTATTCATTTTGTCTGTGATGAGTAACACCGAATTAATTAATATGAAATCATGCAATTTTTGTTGCGCAGTGCTGTCCTTCTTGTTTTTAATCTAACCGCCATTTTCCTGTGCGGGAGAATTGATAGCATTATTAGGTCGTTAATATCGTGAATCCTTTATATTTGCAGGTGCACCTATTTTTGGCCTTGATTAAATGGTTTTCACTTGTCCCTTAATTTTGAAGCCATTCATCAGCTGCTTGTTTGAATATCTGGTTCAAACGTCATTTTCAGACAAGCAGCTGATGGACGGCTTCAAAAATTAAGGGACAGGCGAAAAGCCATCTATCGAGGCCGTGAATCGGTGAACCTTCATATGTAAAGAATTCAAGATTCTACCGAGATTAAAAATCACCTAATTTGTCTGAATTTCAGTACTTCATTGAAAGAAATTCAGGAGTTTGCAGGCTAATGAATGCCATATTAGAATTAATATCTTCTTTGGGAACTTTCTCTGATGGAACATTAAGGTATGATGTGATAAATTGATGAGCTTATACTTAATTAGGTTATGAATTAAGGAGGTCATATATAGTGTAGAAGGCAAATTGTATTGTAAAAAAATATTTCTCTTTTTCAATTAAAAATGTTTGTGGATAATTTTGTATGTCATGCAAATGTGCTTAAATCTGCTATTGTAAGTATTGTGCTGTGTTAATATGAAATTAGACACCTGATGATGGAACTGGAAATGAAGTTCCTTACCGTCGCCAGTCAACGAAGATTAGATCGTAACTCAATTCCAGTGGTTAGCATGAAAGATGTTGAAACCTTCGGAAGAAAGGGATAAATCCGCACCCAGACAGATATAAGACCTAATCATTACGTACTTGGAAATGAGGATCAATCGGATCTTTGCGAATCTGATAATGCAAAGCAATAACCCACAAACACAACTCGCAGAGAATCAACATTTTAAGTTTGCACTGCGCACCAATCATTCAAATAAAATCGATCAAGTTGACAAGTTGCACTTGTTATCTTACTCTGTATTACCTTTATACCAACAAAAAAATTATGATCGAATCATTTAATTATTATTAAATTTAATATCACGTCCCCAAATGTTACGCCGTCTGCATTATTTGTGAAAGATACTTTAGGGCTAGTTAAAATTTACGACGTTATCTATAGCGGATAGGATCCATCTAAACAATATACTGAAACAAGATTTTTTTAGTTTAGATATTAAAATTTGCATGCTATGTGCACCTTCGACGAAGTTAGAAATGCGTAGAAACAATTTGATTTAAATTCTTTAAGGTTCAGGTCACAGATGCGTCAATTATTTTCTTAATAGACTTTTACCTTATACCAACAAAAAATATATAATTCATCTTCAATTGAAATTCACTTTACCAAATTTCATACTGCCTGTCTTATAATGACAGATTGGGTAAGAAAATTTGAAATTTAAGGAAAAATATGTCATATATGATCCACGCGATAAAGAGACTGGCCAGAAACACATAATGTGTAACGACTAAAATTTTTATGCAAAGCTCATCTTTGGAGGCGCGGCGGATTATTTTTAAGTCTTGAAATAAAAAGCACGAAAGCTCATGTATCGGAGGCGGGCGTTCTAGCGAAGTATAGACAATTTATCAAAAAAAAAGGAAAGCGCCCGGGTTGTAGAGTTATTGTGTTTACACAAACAATATATTTTATGAAATACTGTCATTATAAATTAATTATTTATTGCAATTCGAAATAAAATTTATTCTGCCTAATAACAGCTACCGAGAATGACATGTTAAAAGTTTTGGTAAAAGGTGACAATTTTATTGATTTTATAGGAATGAGATTCCGAACCGAAGCACAAGCAGGTTTAGAACAATAAATTTCATGCAATACCCAACTTTAGATTCGTTACAAGCGAATTACTACACTCCAGGGTATATGCTCCCGTGTTCATGTCATAGAGTTGGCAATTCTTGTATCCGTTTGATGAGTTCCAATAACATTGAAAAATACCTATTCTAAGAATTGTATTTGCTGCTTTATTCTATGTTATTTTTAATACCAGAAGCACATTATGCATAAATTTATGACCAAGTCATCTGATTACTACTGGCTAAAGTTTCACGTTATCTGAATTTTCATGGCTATTTTTGTATAGCTCTTTAAAATTTAGTTTGAAGGCCATACCTCGTATGATCTTCTTAACGAGAGATTGAGAAAATATTCAGGTTGATATAAAGTAAAACTTCCACGCAAATTTCAGTGGTGACGGCATTGTAATGATTTGGTGGAATCTGAGGTACACGCACTCAGGTTTATGACACGGGGGCGTTTATTCTGGTACTTAATTAGGTAGTGCCTAAAAACGATGAAGCCGGTCTGGTTCAAGAACTGCATTTTTTATCTTATTTTATTTTCAATTCACACCAAAAAATATTTATTATCGAATCTCGTCTTTACATTTATACTGTTGATCATTTCTCAAAACGGCATGCTGTCGTTCTTATGATGTTAGATTGAGTGTGACTTTTGGAACTTTAGGTCCTCAGAGGTCGAATTTCGAGATCTGTCTCAATAAAAGGATAACCAGACACAAACGTTTGGTTAAAACTGTGATTTACCTATAATGCGCAGCCTTAGAGGCGCATCGGAAGTTTCTGTGACTCAGAAAATTATTCTACCAGGTTCATTATTTGGAGGCGACAATTATTTCAAATAATTTTTGATTTCTCAATAAAACTGAAATAGATCTGAATTAATAAAAATTGAATTTCCTATCCTAATATAATTTATATTTTATGTCAAAGGATATATATATATATATATATATATATATATAAAAGCAAATCCTTAGTTGGCTGTAAATAAATTCTATATCGCTTCCACAATTTTCATAGTTTGTCTTATAATGACTGATTTTGTGGGGCTAGATGAAAGTTTATGTCACAAACGAAATTAGGTTAGATCCGTCTGACAAAGTGAGTATTAACCATAAATTGCATGTAATACGCAGCTTCGATAGCGTTGCGAATAATTTGCAAGACACTGCAGTAAATTCTTAAACTTTCATATCAAAGAGGCGAAAGTACCAATATCTAATTTATTACCTTCCAATGAAATGAAGACGGTCTTATTTAGGAATGGCGTGCTCACTTTTTATATGCTAAACTTGACGTGATATATATATATATATATATATATATATATATATATATATATATATATATATATATCATTTGGTAAGACACTGACCTAAATTTATTCTGTTTCCTCTCCCTGAGGCAGTAATTCTGGGCCTTAATTTATGATTTCTGATAAGGAGGAAACAAGTCCAGTTAGAGAATTTCATGTGGACATTATTATTTTTTAATTCTATAACAGCATAATTATGCAAATCCTGCCATTAGGATTAAATTTACTATCGCGTACATAATTGACATACTGTCCATATTATAATGACAAATATGGTATGGCTAGTTTAAAGCTAATATGGAAAGCAATGCCGTATTAGATCCACAAGATGGAGAAACCGTCATAAAACACAGAATCTAATAGAATAAAATATTTGTGCAATGCACAGCTTCGCCGACAGTGCTGATGAATCACAGAGCTCCTAATTAAATGCTCCCTGGTTGATATATCTGTTGCCTCAATTCTATCAACTGATTGATGAATTCCGATTAAAGACTGAACTTGTCAAGTAGAAGAGTTGCATTTCCTATCTAGCTCTATGCTGAGTTTGTATCAACAATATGTATCTATAATGAAATTCTGTCATTATATTTAATTGCAAGATCGCATTTTTCAAAAAGACACAGTAATCTTTATAAAGACAAATTAGTTATTTACCTTTCCCATGTCGTGCTACACAAGGTGATTGCATCCATTGTCTACCTGATTATTCCAGATATATCGACATCTTTTTTCTGAAGTCTTTTTCAATGGAAGCACATCACCCAATAAATTTGACAATCAATATGTCAAGTGGGAAATTTATTTTAAACTGGCTCATTTATACTTCATATCAGATTCCTTAAGCAAAACTATTTTGTTACAATAGGTAATTAAATTTTCTGCTTGACATATTGATTGTCAAATTGTTTGTGTGATGTGCTTTCCATTGAAGAAGACTTCAGAAAAAAGAAGTCTAAACATCTGGAACGATCAGGTAGACAGTGAATGCAAACACCTTTTGTCGCACCACAATGAAAAGGTAATTAATCTATTTCCTGTCATGCAACATGTTCCTTTTAAAGATTAGTTAATTCTAGTTGATGTTCGCTTGAAAGTAATCCCGCAAGGCATCCATCTGACGAAGAGATTAATCGGAAGCGTAACTTGGTCTCATACTAGTAAATACATGCAATAAGCGTTTTTTGCAGTATTTTAGCTGTTTAGCATTAATCTGAGTAAAATACTTTTTGATGCACGTCCTGAAGTTTGCAAATCTTATAACTACTTGATGCTTAACGAATAATTGAGAGTTAATCTTGTTGAAGAATTTCGTTTGCAATTTAGATCCATGATTATTTTATCAAAATACCGTAAATTTAACCAAATCAAGATATTAAACTTAAGTACAATATCCCTTCTACGTGTGTCGATGTGTATGTGTTTTTTTGAATGATTACGTATAGATAGTTGAAAGCTTTAGTCGAAAGAGATGCTGTGTAGTATCCAAGTAATTGAGAGACTGACCAGAACCACATTAGGTTAAAAATTTAATTTGCTTTCATAGCGCTAAATCGGAGGCACTGTGAATCAGATTCAAGATTGTATTTTGTTTAAGATTTATGTTCTTTAGGCGGCAGATATAACAAACAATTGATGAATTTCTCAAAAACACGGAAGCTGTTCTACTTGGAATATTAAATTTGAAATAATATGCTGCTTCACTTTATACCAACATAGTGTAAATACAATCACATTTTTACATTTAAGTTAGATTTAACGTCACTTCATCGAGTGGCATGCAGTCTTGCTTATATTGACATTTTTAGAATGGCTTGTAATTTTTTTACGTTGAACCTGATATCTTGGAAAGGAAAGACTAACCTGAAACAGAAATTGGGTCAGAATTTTTATTTATACGCAATGACCATCTGCGGTGATGCTACAATAAATTATATACTCATTAGTTCCTGCCCAGATAATGACAAATCGGGCAATAGTTTTACCAGTGCTCAGTAACGAATATAGCGCTCTATGTGAAGAATTTCATATGCTACCTTTTTATGTGCTAAGAGTATTGCAACAACAACTATTTAATCATATCCCCTCATTACAATTAAATTCACGATAACCCGAAAATTTTGGTTGTTTTCTAACTTATTATGAAAGATTGAGTAAGGCCAATTGAATATTTAGGTAGAATGAGAGGTCGTACATGATCCACATAATAAGGTAGCTGACTAACAACAGTTGCTTATTAAAACTAAAATTTCCCTTTAATGCCGATATGTGGAGGCCTAGTCAATCATTTGGAAGATTGAATTATATTCTCCTAGGTTTATGTCTCAGAAAAGGGAATTCAAGCAAATTTCTCATAAATTCTAAAAATTAGTTAAAGCGGTCAAATTGAAGAAATATGGAGTTTCTAACAACAAAGTATAAATTTAAAGAAATAATGTCTTTATACATTATTTTATTATCACTGTCGCAAAGGGAATTCAGTCTGACATATAATGGATAGAGTACGATAATTTATGGGTTTCATCTGAAGATGCGACTGACCAGATATACCAGTTGGTTTAAAAGTAAAATTTTTATGTAATTCTCATATCAGGTCGCGCTGAGAAGATTTGCTAGAATCTGAATTATATAACCCCAGGTTCGTGTCATTGATGCACTTATTCTGGTAATAAATTAAGGAGTAAGTTATAAACTGGAATTCAGAACAGTTAAAAGCTGCATTTGTTATCTCATTATTTGTTCAACTTACAACAACAACAAATGTAATTAAAATATTGACATTAAACTTTAATTCAATATCTCGTCCACAAATGTCATCATCTTTGGTCTGTAATTTCAGAATTATTTTGGATTATTAGATTCTAGATCAAAGGTACTACTCTATAGGAAACACTAAATAATAACACAAAATTATTTACAAATAAAACATTGCATGTTATACACAGCATCGGTGACGTGAAGAAAGAGTTCCAAGGCTCTGCAGCACGTACTTCATGTCTAAATTCACAAAGTCGGCAATTCCGGCACCTACAAAATGTAAAAGATTCACACCACCAGTTTCGTAATTATCTGATTGATCCCCAATTTAAAGTCGCTGCAATACAGTTATAACAAATATGATCGATACTTTCTTTCCCCCTCCAATTAGGACTGTGCACACTAGATGAGATTATGTATACGGGTAACTTGAGATAGCTGCAATTTTACTAAGGTAAGGAGTGGTCTGCCATTTCTAGTATATATATATATATATATATATATATATATATATATATATATATATATATATATATATATATATAGTTGTTGAGTGTGTGTTTCTATGTGCTCCACGCATATGCATATATAATGTTTAGTTACTGAGACTAATTCATTGCTTTTATGTCATTAGTTAGTCAAAAGGTTAAAAAAAATTTTTTAATAGAATTGCTTCGGAACGAGGTTACCAGATTTGCTTAAATCTACTGTTGTGTGCATTGTGCATAGTCTGTGTGATCAGAGGCCTGATGATGATTCCAGAAATGAGGAATCGGAACGTCGCCAGTCACCAAAAAATAAATCATACATCATTTCCGGTGGTTAGTATGAACGATGTTGAAGTCCTGGGAGGTCGAATCAGCTCCCAGCTACAACGATGACGAACTCAATGAGTACACGGAAATCTGGATCAATCGGATCTTTGCGAAATTGTTATCGTGAAGCGACAACCCACGATTGCAAATTGTGGAATGCTTCACCATTATACTCGCAATCTGCTATTCATCAAAGAATATTTAACAGAGAAATGTGATTTCACAGTTGTCACCCTTAAGAATCACTACAAAACGAAGAATAGATAGATTATTGGGCAAATGGAAAATGCCTCGTTCTCTAATTAATGCTTCAAATTTAATGTTATACCGAAATATCTTTGGTTTAAACATTCATTTGTTTTGGATAGGGTAAAAAATATTCTTAAGCATGAGCTTTGTTCAAAAATAATAATAACACTGATTAAGAAACTAACTAAAAGAAAATTTGAACTGATTAGTGATAAGACCAAAATAAGATCCAAATTACTTGCAAAATTACACATGTTGGACTTTAAATAAATTGAAGAGTTTACAGAAATTGTTTGGGATAAAAAACTTTAAAAAGATAGACAGAGACAACAGCGACATATTAACTAGACTAATTAGAGAGTAGATTGAAATAAAATCGGGTAATGTTCTAATGAATGTAATATCGGTAGAAAAATCATGAGCCCAATATTTCTAATGAAGCCTTATCTAGGGTCACATAACGGGAAGCGGATGAACCTTAGTTAATCAAAAACCTCAGTAAGAGACCCAGTTTATTCGAAACTGGTTGAGTATGTCCTAGAACGATATAAACATATTATCTTTCTCGAAATATATTATATAGTAGATTGTACGCAGGTTTAAAAATTTATTTGATATACGGTGTGCTTATAATTAATTTAATACCCATGCTGATATATTTACAATATATATCGTGAAATATATTCATAAATCCGACAAGGTTGCTACGTAATAATTTATATTTATATGTATTTTATTGATTTTTACAAGGTGTGAAGAAGATAATAAATTAATAATAAATTTCTCTTATAGAATATATTCATGTCTAAACGAACGTCTTTGTCACACAATGTTGGGAACGAAAATATTGCATCTATTTATATAATATATATATATATATATATATATATATTATACATATATATATTAATATATATGGTTTATAGATATGTACATGTACCTATCTATATAAATATCTCTTATATATATATATATATATATATATATATTGCATATATAGTATTTACATATATACAAAATAAATACTAGATTAAAATTTAAAAATATTAGAACATATATTTATATAAACATAATTATGTAATAAAATATACATATAGTTGTTAATAGATCAGAATGTAATTAAAAATTTGACTCACACTATTGATTATATAATAGGCATATATTTATATAACTATCTATAAGTTCTATAAACTTCAATATTTGTGAGCCTCTAATATATTTATATCATGTGCGGTCATGTACACATGCAAACTTATAAATGAGTTGTACATGTATATATTCGCATTTTATAAATTTATATGTGTGTTAATGACAAAGATTTATATGTAGAAATGGAAAGTTCTTTAATTTTCAGACTCACTCGTTATACATATATATATATATATATATATATATAGAGTATATATATATATATATATATATATATATATATATGTCTATAGATATATATATATATCTAAATATCTTGTATATATATATATATATATATATATATATATATATTGACATATATAGTATTTACATACATACAATAATAAATAATTAGATTAAAATTTTAAAGATATTGTATATCTATATATTTATATACACATAATTTTGTAATAAAATATACATATAGTTGTTAATAGATCAGGATTCAATTAAAAATTTGACTCACACTATTGATTATATACTAGGCATATATTTATATAAATATCTATAAGTTCTATAAACTTCAATATTTGTGAGCTTCTTATATATTTATATCATGTGCGTTCATGTATATGTTCGCAGTTTATAAATTTATATGTGTGTTAATGACATAGATTTATATGTAAAAATGGATAGTTCTTTAATTTGCAGACTCACTCGTTATATATATATATATATATATATATATATATATATATATATATATATATATGCATGTATAATGAATCATTCTGTATATTTGGACATATATTTATATACAGTTATTTCTATAAGTTGTTTAAATTTGGAACATGTTTATTATCATTTATTGTAGACATTTTATGTAGATTACCTATAGTTTGCCCTTACTATCTCTTCATTTTACTCTTGATGTAATTTTAACCAATGTGTCGCTTTGGCTTTCACTCTCTTTCTATCTAGTTAACTTACTGTCTTTGGCTTATCCTTAGAGTCATATTTGAAAAAAATTCTTTATACGTACGCAATGTCTAATACACAATCGCATTTATTTTAGTTCTCTACCACAAAAAATATCGGTCACTTAAGTTTGTTTAATTAAACGAACATTGGTTGCGCGGGCGGTGATATCATTTATTATAATCAAAGTTGCGGTCTCGATTTAAGTACCTGACCCATTAATTACTGACATTTGTCAGTATAAACTAAGAATTGTATAGTTTAGAAAAGGCAATTCATTCAGTAGACCGTTTTCGTCCTTCTTGGGAACTCATCATGTACTGGCCAGCACTGTCCGCGGCAATTTCTGGCCAGTACATGATGAGTTCCCAATAAGGACGAAACCGGTCGACTGGATGAATTGCTTTTTCTACACTATACAATTCTTAGTTTATACTGACAAATGTCAGTGCTTATACCAATACCGCAACCTTCATTATAATAATTAAATTTGTTGGTTTTTTTGTTTTGAAAGTTAATTTTAACTACCATGACATCGCAAAAACATTTTATACAACACATGTTCGATACATACTCTCTCCCCCTCCCATTACCATTCTGCACAATAAATGGGATTATGTGTACCGGGATTTTGAGATAGCTGAAATTTTACTGAGGAAATATTTGGTCCGCTATTTGTAGAACACACACACACACACACATATATATATATATATATATATATATATATATATATATATATAAAGAGAGAGTGTTTAGCTACGGAGACTAATTATTTTATTTTAATCCATTAATGTGTGCCATATTAAATTAATACGAACAGAATTATTTGCAATCGCGATGACCACATTTGCTTAAATCAGCTATTGCGAGAAGTGTACCGTGAGTTTGATTAGAGGCCTTAGGATGATTCCGGAAATGAGAAATCTAAACTACGCCAGTCCACAATTATTAGATCATACATCATTTCCAGTAGTTAGTAAGAACAATGTTGTGGCCTTCGTATGTCGAATCAGAACAAAGCCACAACTTAGACGAACACCATGCGTACTTCGAAGTGGGCAGCAGTCGGATATTTGCGAAAATGATATTGCAAAACTACAACCCACGATCGGAAATTGTGGCTTGCTTCACGAAAACGCTCACACTCCGCAATCCTTCAAAGAATTCCTAAGTGATGAGTTCGCACGAACGACATAACCTGTCTAGGCGATAAAGGACATTCATGCAATATTTTTCTCGCCGTCAGCATACAAATAATTAAATTAATTATCATTTTCGAAATATTTACGAAAGTATACAGAAATTTAACCGTGCGTGGATATGTTGTACATTTTGCATAAATTGTAATTTTGACAGTTCATAAGGCCAAATAAAAATTAATTGATTTTTTCTGACATTTACATTCATTTCAACCTCTCCATTAAAATTAGTTCACAATCCTATTGTGCTTTGGCTAACAAAGTAAGTGCTCCAAAATTTAAACGAATAATTACTTCTCAATTTCTTTTCAAACATATTAGAAATGTTGTCAAGAGTTCTTTTGAAGTTCAGGTTCCTACACATGGCATGGTGTACCTGAAATAGAGTATTTTTTTATTCAAACATTGCGATCGTGGCATTTAGTCTGTGTTTGATATTCACTTAAGTCATTGTGAATTATACTAAACACATATTTAAGAACAAATACCATTGAAATAGGACACATTGCAGACCTAGAGAACAAATATGGCTATAAGTTAACAACAATACCATAAACAAGTGGGCATTATTAATTAAAGAAAAAATTTTATCTTTATTGACAACTTCCTTTTTTAAACCTAATTTTGAATGAACACGTACGTGAAGGGAGGCAGAAGTCCTGTTTAAAATATATACCATCCACTCATTTGGAAGTTCTTTTTCTACTTCAGATTATACATAAAAGCAGCCATTTTGAAAAAACGGCTACTGTGACTTTGCATTAGAACGACTCATTTATATAATTGCATTCAAATTGATGCAGAATCCTTCATTTAACTAAGTGGGCTCTAACTAAATAAACTGCCCTGCGGCTGTGAATAAAACTTAACTAGACTAATTATTTCATTATAACGCAATTATTTATTAATTTACTTCGGATCAATCCTTTGTCAGTATAATATAAATCCCGGGTTCAGCAAAATTATTGCACAAAATCTTTTAATATATTAAATTTATCCGAAATCAAATGTGTATTATTATTTGTCAACAACAGGCTTTGTTCATTGATGAAGAAATTTGTGAGCACCCGAGAGAGGATTTCATGTAGGACGAATAATAATTTAAATGCGTAAGTCAATGGTTTACCGGAATGGGATCAGTTTATATTGTTTATCTTATGCAAAAGGACAGGAATTTTTTTTCTTTATTTCAAACATTTACATGAGTTTCTATGCCTAATATGAATTAAAAGGTACACAAAAGGTGTAATTATCAAATTTTTCGATTTCACATTAGTGAATCGACTCTGACAAGCATGGATAAGGCTCGTTGTCATGGAAACAACGGCACTCTTTACCAGCATCGTAGGTCGGCTGATATTAACAATTTGAATAATTCATCTTTTCCATGTACTACGTATGGCAAATGGAGTGGCGATTTGGTTTAAATATTGCAAGTGTTAGTAGTATTGAATCGTAAAATGGCGTGGCTGATAGTTAGGAAATGCATGCGCCTTTGAGATATAATCTGATAGTCGTGCTGAATAATGTTTATTTTACGTAACTTTTGTGAATACACCGGATACTAGATTTTCCAAGGGCAATACCATGGTGCATATATGTTAATGTTTGCATTGAAGAAAATATATAAAATTGATTCATTTTATTGGTTTTTTGTTTAAGCAAAATGCGTTTATTTCATTATTCATACAATAACACTATAGTTAAACGTGTCTATTCCTGTGAAAAACCATCACTATTATCATACAATTTAACAATAATTGATTGCGCGGATGGTGGTAACAAATCTTTAAGTCAAGTTTGCAAGCATGAAGTAAACACCAACCCCATTGTATTTAACCGGTCGTTGAACAACATAGCAAAACAACCGCCAGCCGCAACGCACTGACGCGTTTCGACCTTCATGATCATCATCAAAGTACGACAGCAAATTGACTATCGATGATCAAACCGCATGGCATTTATATGGAAATCAAAGTTAGATATGCGGCTCTCACCTCAAGCAGTCTCGCATACAATGAACTTGATTTTAAATGTCGGCTGCATAATTTTCAGGCAGACAAGAACATTAACTGCTTGTAGCTTTCGCCACATATACATATATAAGCAATAAAATTTAACAGAAATTGAATGCGTGGGTGGTGGTAACAAGTTTGTGAGCTTGAAGTAATCACCAACCCCAATGTATCTAACCATAGCCTTGTTCTGTTTAATATAAATTTAATAAATTTAAAGTATTTATTTTAATATCTTTCAAAGTCAATTAGTTAATAAATTGCACTTAAAAGTGAAGCTGACATTAAATGGCGACATCATTGTAATTAAAATATTTAGTTATTAAAAGTTCTATTTTATACAAATTTATTGCCTGCTCACCGCGTTATCTCTGATATAATCAAATCAGCATATTTACCTTTTCCCCGAAATTTTACTTTCTTATTAAAAAGTTTCTTCACTTAAGCGCTAAAAATTTACTCTTTGACTGTCTAGCTCATTTTCTCACGTTCTACTTCAAATATGCATTTATATATGCACACATTAAAATAA
This sequence comes from Eudiplozoon nipponicum, assembly GCA_029291075.1. Taxonomy (NCBI): domain Eukaryota; kingdom Metazoa; phylum Platyhelminthes; class Monogenea; order Mazocraeidea; family Diplozoidae; genus Eudiplozoon; species Eudiplozoon nipponicum. The sequence goes on from JAQBSW010002227.1 coordinate 53,170, forward strand.
GAAACCAATCGCTACAGAAATAATATTTCGATTTCATATCGTTGTTTCAAATTCAAATAACGTATTTAAATATTATTAGATTACTTTCAGGAAAACTTATTTGAACGTTTTCATTTCTTCTCATAGGTCTGCCGACGCGTTAAAATTTGGTACCCCTCTCATCCAGCATAATTTAAAAGCCATCTAACAATAAGACACCAGCTTTATTGAAAAGTTCGCTTTTTATTCATATATCAAGACAAAGTACTACAAAATTTGAAATATATTTTGCAATCAATAAGTAAATAACTTCCTGTGTCTCTTTAAATAATGTTCGTGCCTTCCTGTCTTTTTTGTTGCAAATACTGTAGTTCTTTATGTTGTTGTTTTTGTTGAATCCCAGTTGGTGTTACTGTTGTTAATGCTAATGTTATCTCTGTTGTTTTCATTGTCGCCTTATTTGTTTTAGTTGTTTTAATCTTGCTGATATTTATATTGTTGTACGGTTTCTTGTTGTTGGTGCATTAGATCTCTTCGTATTTGTTCTTACGGTTGTAGCTTTCGTTGTTGCTTTTGTTATTCATAGGTATGTCGTTGATGATAATCAATTCGACTATGCTGATGCTATTACTATTTCTGTTAGTGATTTTGATGATTTTCTTCGAGGCTGCTGTCGTGATTGTTGTTAGCATGTCTTAATTTTTGTTGCTGATGTTTACATTTATAGCGCTATTGACAGTGTTTTGCCATTTTGGTTGTTGTTGCTACAGCTGCTTACTTCTCGTGCTACTGTTTCGAATTTTGCAGACATTAAAGTTTTAACAATGCTTTCGTCCACTTTGACATCTAAGTGATTGCTAATATAGATTTTGTGGGTTTGGCGTCGCTTTTTTGTATTTTGACGGATTTGGTTGGTTTTGTATTCTGTTTCATATGTCGCATTTTGTAATGAAGTTCAGGACTTCTTTTTTGCTCCTGTAAATTTTGTTTCTCTTTACGCTTTTTTGTTGGCGTTGTTGTTCTTATTCTTGATTTTTTATTTCAGTTCTAGATGACGTTGGTAATAATGTTTGCGACGATTTTTCTTTTTCTCCTGCTGCCATTGTTCTTATTTATGTTTGTGCCATTATCTCACTTGTTCTTCTTCTTGAATACTTCATTACTGTTTTAGATGAAGTTGATATAAATGTTTGTCAAGATTTTGCTTTGGCTGCTGGTGCTTCTGTTCCTGTTTATAATTGTGCAATTGTCTCTACTGTTCTTCTTCTGGATGATTTCATTACTGCTTTAGATGATTCTTTAAATTACGTTTGAGAGCTAGAATTATATATCGATCTCAATGTATTTAACCAGTCGTCGAACAACATGACAAAACTACCGCCAGTCGTATCGCACTGACGCGTTTCGACCTTCCATGATCATCATCAGAGGAAGACAGCAAACTGACTAGCGAGGATCAAACCGCATATCATATATCTTGAAAGCAAAATTAGATATGTGGCTTTCACCTCTAGTAGTCTTGCGTACAATGTACTTGACTGGAAACGTTATTGTAAAAATCCTGCACAATACACACGCACACACACATATATGTATATATATATATATATATATGTATATATATATGGTATATATATATATATATATATATAGAAGAGAGCATAGGCAATACAATTAAATAATAATTGATTGCGCGGGTGGTGGTAATAATTTTTCAGTCGCTTCGGTGTGTGCGACTGGCGGTAGTTTTGATATGCTGTTCGACGATTGGTTAAATAAAATGGGATTTTTGTTTACTTAAAGCTTGTAAACTTTATTTAAATAATTTTTATCATCACTCGCGCAATCAAATATTGTTTACCTCTTTTGCCTATATATGTATTTCTGTGTAGAAAAAGCTGAAAAAATTTAATGTTTGTGTCTGCATATAAATTGTGCAGCCGACATTTCCAGTCAAGTACAATGTATGCAAGACTACTAGGGGTGAGAGCCGCATAGCGTATTTTGCCATTCATATGTATCAATGCGGTTTGATGCTTCATAGTCAGTTTGCCGTCTTTTCTGTTGATGATCATGGAAATTCGAAACGTGTAAGTGCGTGCGACTGGCGGTTGTTTAGTTGTGTTGTTCGACGACTGGTTAAATACAATGTAATTGCTGTTTACTTCAAGCTTGCAAACTTGATTTGAAGGATTGTTACCACCAACCGTGCAATCAATTATTTTGTAATTTTTTTGTGATTATTTGGTGCTACTTTTTATGACGATTTTGATTTCGATGCTGTTGTAGGTGATCTTCTTAATGTCTAGGTCATTGATTAGGCTATTCTTAGTCTGGATGTTGTAATTACTGTTGTAGATTATATGGATATTGCTATTTCTTACGATTTTTATTTTGCTGTATTTCTTCATTTTTTTGAGTCATTGTCTAAGCTGTTGTTCTTTACGAAATTTTCAATACCCTCGGAGGTGAGTTTGATCATACTGTTTGTGATGATTTTCATTTTTCTGATGGTGTTTGTGTTCGCATTTATGTTAGTTCCATTGTATATTTTGGTCTTCTTCATATAGTTTTTATTACTGCTGTAGATGGCATTAATAGTATGGTTTGTGACCATTTTGATTTTGCTGATTTTGCTGATGATTTTGTTTTCTGTGTCATTAACTCAGCTCTCCTTCTTCTATATGCTTTTCTCACCTTTGTATATGATCTTTTTGTTACTTTTGGTGACAAATTTGTCTTTCCTGAAAATGGTGTTGCTAAATTTTATGATAGTGTTTGCTCACTAATATAGAACACGTCGATAAAACTCTTTGTGGCAAGCCTTCTTTTTCGACTGCTGCCTTTGCTCTTTATTGTATTTGTCTCATTGTTTCTGCTTTCTTCTATTTGATGGTCTTTTACTGTTTTCAATGATATTGATAATAATATTTGTCACGACTATGCTTTTGCTGCTGATTCTGTTGCTCTCGTTTATGTTTGTGTCACAGTCTTGCTGTTCTCCATTCTCGTGTTTTGCTAACTGTTGTGGATGACGTTGATTATAAGGTTTGTAACGATTTTACTTTTGATGCTTTTGTTATCATTTATTTTTTTTATTTTGTGCAAAAGTCTCTGCTGTTCTTATTCTTGAAGTTTTTTACAATTGTACAGGAGGTTGGTTATACCGTTTGCGACCATTTTGCTTTTCCTTTTGTTGCTGTTTTTACTCATTCTGTTCGTGTCATGGCATTAGCCGTACTTATTCGTGATAATTTTATTACGGGTTTAAATGATTTTTACTAATGGTGTTTGTGAGGATTGTTTCATTGACTTGGCTTTTACTCTTCTTGGTCTATTTGTGAGTGTTGCAGATGATTTCGCTAAGACATTTTGTGGCGATTTTGATTTATTTATTCTCTTCTTAATTCTACAGCTGTTGTTCATTTCAATGCTGCTATTGCCTTTGTTTTTTGTCGTTAATTGAGACGATACTATTGTTTTGTTGGTTTCCTCTTCTATTGTTTAATATGTGGACGTCGTTTATTATGGAGTTTCAAATGGTGATTTTCTGTTGTTCTCGATGAATTTATTGCTCTCGATGTTGACGTAATTTGAGATATTTATGCTTTTTTTCCTGACTATTTTATAACAACTTTTGTTGTTTTGTTAATACGTTTGTCGTTGGTTTTTCTTCGTATTTAGATGACGTTGATGCCATTTATGTGCTTTTTCTTAACTTCTACGTTTACATATTTTCCAAAGGGGTCATTGTCGTGGTTTTCTTGAATTATGAGATGTTGCTGAAGTGGTCAATTTTTTATCCTTTTTTAAGGTTTACACTATATTTGCATAACATTTTATTACTCTTATTACTGCCAGTGTTGTTTTAATGTTTCATGCTGTTTTAGTATGTTGTTAATGGTGTTGATGATCTTAATTTTAATGATTTTGTTGGTGCAGCTGATGTCGTTGATGATAATGTGTTTAATAAAAAAGGATTTTATTTTCCTTGTCATTATTTGAATTTCTCTTCTTAATGATGTTGTATGTTTACTCTTTTGTTGTTTCATTCTTTCTTGGTAGCAGTTTTGTTTTTTTTGTCTACGTTTTTGTCGTTGTTTTTCGTTGAATCTAATGGTAGTACTGTTGTTTTTCTTATCAATTTAATTGTATTTGATGTTCATCCTAACATGTATTATATCGCATACAATGATCTGGATGTTGCAACTTAGATTACATTTAGAGTAATGAAATTTTCTCTTTTCGTTCTTATTCAAATATTAAATGTTTTGTTGCTGATATTGTTTTTTTCTGTTGGCGACTGTTGCTTAGTGTGTTCTTATTCTTTTTTACTTGTTATAATTATCTAATTCTTTTTTGTTGTATTTTTCTCTTTTTTTTCCCAATGACATTTTATTTCAGTCCAATTTTTTGTTTTTTTTCTAATTTTTTAGTTGTTTTTGTCCATGTTGTTTATGTCTTTGATGATAAGGATTTTCATGCTTATTTAATTGGTGCTGCGTCCATTTTTTTCAGTTTTTCCTCGCTGTCTTGTCGTTGTTGTTTATTTTGTTGATGATGAGGTTTTCATTTGATTTTTTGGTATTTTTAATATTTTCAATTTTGTTGTTCACAATTTTGTTATATTTCCTGCTGCCGCTCTGGTATTAATTTATCCGTTTAATTTGTTTCGTTTTTCAATTTTGTTGATGAAATTTATACTTCTGTCTATTTAGGGAACAATAACGCCAAAACAGAAGATTTATTTATTGTAATACATACTGTCAGCAGAGCATAAATGTCTCCTAAACAAACGTTCCTGTGTAGCCTCGAGTACTGGTTTCTGAACACGACAATTTAACTTCTAATCATGACGGTGTCTCATGTGTTCTTGGATAGTACTGCTTTGTAAAGTAGTTCTATGGAACGAAATTTATGAATAGAATTTTCTCATAAATCACGGTAAAATTTGTGCAAACTTTCACGTAAAGATTTGAACTCACAATATAACCAAAATTTAAAAAAAATTTAATACACCTATGTAGATTTATCAATAATTCAATCGATAAATACCATTTCCATTGATTACAGTAGTATCCCATCGATAAATTTCAACCTCCTTTAAGTAATTTTATATATCACAAACCCTCTCACATAGCTATGGTAGCTTACCTGTGGTTAAATAACTTTTTCAAATCAGTAATGAAATAATCATAAACACGACTATCAACGGTCTTCTAAACAGTATTCTATTAAGGTGATTGTAACAGTGCTAAAGTATTATTACATTACTTTTTCTGTTTATCAAATGATTATTTTCTTAAATTAATCTACTTCTTTGTTACTAAATAAATCCTTTAACGAAATTAATCAGCTTCACGATTTTGTGTAAAACACGTGAATTATTTTATTCATTGCTGTTTTATAAGCGTTCCACTTCATTTTAACATTAATTACTTCTTTCGTGAAATAGCGCCTAGTGAAACATGGCCTAATGTAACAAATATACGCCTTTACACAAAAGCGCGTCACACAAATGATACATTTATTACAGCAAATGAAACAAAAATGACAAGCGGAGAAAAGCAAAGGGATATTGTCCTACATCAAAGTTATTACTCACTTAACTTTGGTAATTAAATTCATTTTGATAAAAATAAGGTTATGCCACGAGAAGCCATTATATCGTTTTAATTGTTCAAAGCAGTTCTTACGTATGCATCAAAAACATTCCCAGGCGAGCTATGCAAGCCTAATTAAACGGTTGTCCTGGTAACGACTTCAAAACGTTTTCTACAACCACATTCAATTGAAATATTTTTTTATAAACCATTGATTAAGCGAAATAAGTGTTGCATGAAATCTCTATAAACAATTAAGTTCAAATAGAACCAGAAGGATATGTCAGAGTGAGTATGAACAAACGTTATAAATCTATGTAAACATGCATGTCGTACTAACAGACGAATCAAACATTCAATTTTACGCAACAAAGAATTTGCAAATATGTCATAAGTTCGTTGAGCTGTGTATCCGTTTACACAAGCATGATTAAGATAGCAACTTTATAACTATATGACAATTTTACTTTACAATGCATCATGACATTTATTTTAATCAAAATAACTGAAAAATAAAAGTTATCCTAATTATACTGGAGTTTATATTTATTTTCAAACGTAAATAACAATTTACATAGGTGACATGCCTTTATTTAGTTTATTACACTTAAAATATCAGCATCTCCAACATTAGATTGCATTCGCAAAGATAGTATGAAGTCATCTGTTTTCAACCTCAGACATGAAATATATTTTTTTGAAAAAAATTGTAAAACTTTTTAGAAGTGTTTGTGACTGTGACTAGAATTTAAGACCAATAAACGTATAAAAACATAACAAATATTTGAATAAAATACCTGATTTATTGCCCCGGTTAATTGTCGAGCTAAACACCCGTATATGAAAGCTTACATAGTTGTCACATAGTTTAACTTTTGTGCAAGGAACAAAAAATAATTAACGAAGATTTGGTCCCTAGACAGAAAATCGTTTCACATATCGTTCTACGTTTTGTACTCTTATGTAAATTATATCATTAATATAAAAATATTAAATCGACAATGTCACGCAAAATGCTACACTATCTTATTTCTGACAATAGAGTTTTGAATTCTGTTTGGCAGATAAAAGAATCTGCAACATATTAATAGAAGAGTCAATAAAAAAATAGATAGAGTACGTAAAAGAACAATTGCCAGTTGATGATTCTAATCACATTTAATTTTTTCCATTGTCTTATGTAGTTTGATTATAGATGTCGAAGATAATACAACGGGTCTGATCTGCTTTGCAACAGACGTAAAAATTAATCCTGTAACAAGAGAGATTTAAAATTCATTTATTCCGTCTTCTCAAACAATGAAATTTTTATATCATTTAACTTTGAGACACAAGATGATTTCTCAAACATTTTGTTTTAATATATTTAAACAATGAATGAAAATCTGTGGATTTATTAATCAAATTATAATAATAATTCCATGGATTATAATTAATTTTAATTACCTCAAGGTCCCAAGATTCTTTAAATAATTATTAAAAATTATTTTTTTAAATAAAAAAAAGTTCCATAGAATACAATTAATAATTTTGGCGAATCGTTAGTGCTAGAAATTTTATTTGATTGATTTATACTATGGATAAACAAAGCACAATTTTTTTTAATAAATTTTATGTTGCTTGTCGTTTATACACATGATTAATTATAGTATAAGTAGATATCGAAAAGGATTTTATTCATGTTAAGCCAAACTATATAGAATATAGAAAATAGAAAAGTATAAAAAATGTATCTACATGGATTACTAAGTTATTTTTTTTAAATCATAAAATTGTTAAAATAATATTTGCATTTTTATTAAATGCAACAAACTGCATTAGTTTTATTTAATATTAGAGAAAATAAATTGTCCACATAATTTGTATTTCCTAAAGGCACGATAACACAATTATAAATTCAACATTGGTAGTTATTTTAATAAAAAAATGTTGTTCAAGTAATATAATTATACTTTCAACATATGATAATTTTATTAACAATATGCAGCTAAGATTGTTAGTTTACTTAAAAGTGCAAACATTTTTGAATTATAAAACTAAACATTCACTGACAATGGGAGTGGAGTTAAAAATTCTTCATCTGCGATGGTTGTGCTCCAGTGAGATGATAATAAAAGGTATAAATTTTTCTGGAAGTGTGAGAGACAGTAGTTTTATTCCCGATCATATCATTTTTTCAATGCATCGTTTTCATCGAATTCATATAACCATTTTTCCTGTGATTCAAGTGAATTTTTTAAAAGTATTAGCACAAACTTGTAAACAATAATTACTGCTAACTAATTAAGCTCAAACATATAGGAATATACGCTAAATTATATTGGCCTGATAAAGTTAACAGCTATTCATCCAGTGGCCTCTAATTTCTTAGAAATCCGTCTTTATTGGAAATCAAAAATACAGCTTGAAAGTTCACGATTGTTTCAAAAAATCGTAAATTTGTTGTTGTATGTATTTTAGTATGCATTCTGCGTTATTATCGTGCTTATTTTAGTGCAAACCTCTATAGAGCTTATGGCTCAGGTCAAAGGATATACACTTAATAAACGAGGCGAGATCACAAACGAAATTCTGATTTTATTAAAAACAGAATCATGCTGGTAAATGTAATTTCGTTCAATCGAGCGGCCCAATTTTATCGTCTGAACTTTTAGAGCTAATTAAATCAAGACTAACTCCAAGTCCGCACAAATTCAGTGAACATTTCAGGCTATGAATATATTAGAAGAACATATGTCTGTATATGAAAGAAATTATTCTTACCTAAAAAAGCTAAAAAAACTAGTGACTTTAAATGCATAGCTGAATGAACTTTATTTTGGCAATTGCATTTTTGACAAAGTACATAATTTCTATAATCAAGGTTGTGATATTGATATAAACAGCAGTCCTGTTATATCTATACATATATTAATATAAATTAACCATTGTGTAATATAGCAAATTCAATTCATCCAGCACGCCGGTTTCGTTCTAACTGGGAATTATAATGTACCGTCCAGAATTTGCTGCGGACAGGGCTCGAACCTGGACACGTCTGCTACGGAGTTAGTAAATCTTACCACTAAGCCACGTTGATGGTTTTATTTAAAAGTAAATTACTTCAAAAAGTCTCATTTTTTACGCTGGTTGAATGCAAAAAATTATCGTATTAAGAATAACCTCTCCAGAAGAATTAAATTATAAAATACGCATATAAATTTTATCTGTATATTTCTTCAGAACAAACAATATTCCAAGTTGATTTGTGTGCAGTTCACGTAAGTATAAACACCAAGTTAGTGAAGGAAATCTACGAAGTTTGGCGTATTTAAGCAAGAATTAATTAGAAGAAAATGTAACTCTGATAAATGTCAGAAATGGATGTGCATCATATACACTAGATTAGCTGCGCTTTTGTAAAAATGTGATTTCTGACATTTGCCTGTTTTTTATGTGTAGGCAGAATATAGATTTATAGAAACTGGAAAAGGTGTAAAAATAGAATATTTATGGGATTTAATGCAGATAAATTAATAAATGTCCTTTACATATTAATAAAATAAAATGATTGAAGCTGGCGAGATGTCCGATAATGTACAATATGTTCGTAGCAGGTAGGTAAGTCAGAATATAAAAACTGATTTAAACTGGAAGTAATAAATAGGATTGAAATTTTAGTTGACATCGGTTTAATTTATAAGGCCATTAGACAGAAACCCAGATCGTTGGTTCATCTTCAGCAACAAAAGGCAGGGAAAAACTCATAATTGACGTTTTCTATGAGACATACCGAAGAATGTCAATCTACTGTTCAATAATAGGACTAAATATTTTGTTCATACACATGAATCATTGTATTAACTACAAAGAAATTTGGGCACTGATTCGTTTGAGTTTTGTTGAGAAGGCTTGTAATATAAACATTTAAACTGAAAAAGGTTTTCGCATAATAGTTCCTAAATTAGACTAAAACCATTACTCCCTCTTTTGTCTCAATCATAATTCATGCTCACACCATTTTGTTGCTCAAATTATCTACACTCTCGATTCATTTAAAGTTTGCTTAAAGATTTGATAGATTGACAATTTAAAGTCTCCTGTATCTAAAGCTTTTGGAGATTCTCATAAAACTTTTGAGAAAACATTTGAAGTGTAAGAACATATTACGCGTTGCCAATACATATGTTAAGTTGTTGACAATTTCCTTGTTCTTACAAATAGTTTATAATCACAAACACTGTTTCATATTTTCAATAAATCTCCCATAAACAATATTTCACACCATAACCCACGAACTGTTATGTTCTACCATAAATAGAGTTTCTAAATAATATGCTAACAGTAAATCGTAATGAACAACTTACACTAAACCACCATAATATGCGCTTCGTTTATGTTTTAGCCTCTTAGTGTCACTTCATTAAAAGATTCCTTCTGAGCGCATCTGATTTGAAGTAATCCTGAAATATTTCACCCTGATTTAAATTATGGAGAATATAATAGAGCAAATATTTGGTTTATTCATATGGCTATCCTGGGCATATCATTGGGTAATTTTTAGATGTAACATTTTTTTAAATCAACCTTTTTTAATCAGAATAGAAATCATTCTTCTCAAAAGTTGTATTTAAGCGGATGATGTTGCTCTCATTATAAAAATAAATAAAACGAGTCTTTAGCGCGCAAATTAATTTTAAATTTACTGGGTATCCCATATAAGAGTTTACTTTTATTCGTACCAGCAAGTAAAAAACTATCATTAGCATTAACCTGATACTGGCATCAGGTGTAGTTCAACCAGATGGTTATAATCTACAATAAAAGCACAGTGCAAATTCATTGCCTGTGTCAAAACAAACGTGGAATGAACGTTTGAAATTTCACAATTAGTTTAGCTTAACTTGCAAACGCATGCTCAACAATTTTGAATTAAAAACTCTCAACAAATACCAATTATGGGACCTGAAGTATACAAACAGATAAAGTATGTATGAACTATGAATCTGAACTAGTTGCCAGCATATATGATTTGAATTGTTCAATTGAACACACTCTCGACCTGTTTGAAAATTTAGCTTATGATTTTTTCGTTCCAATCTTATTATTGCAAATGTAATTACCATATTCGTGCGGTGTGTCTTAATCCAAAGAGATGCATGTAATAATTGTTATATCTGGATTAAAGCCGTAGAATTCATCACATAATCACTGACGATATGCAATTCGTGTATTATTTGGGCAAATTCCGGCCAGTTCCCAATAAAGACAAAACGGGCCTCCTGGATGAATTGCCTTTTCCACACTAAATTCTTAGTTTACACTGACAAAATGTAAGTAATTAAGAAGTCAGGTGTTTATATCAAATTTGCAACCCTGATTATTGTAAATGTTTTCATCGCACGCGCAACCATTGTTCGCTTAATTAATTTGGCTATTAGAAGCCTTTGCTTTCACTGACGAACTTGGGAATACGTGTCATACATGAGATTACAAATTACCAGCCACATTCGTTCTTTATTAAACAACCAGCAAACAACTTAGATTAATAATTTATTAGGTGTTGTGGACCTAGTAACAAACTTGTTCAATTATGACCATAAGGATAAACCGAAGTCAGCATGGACAGTAAGTATGATCTCAGTCATATACGTTTCGTGCTCACTGGTGACTCATCAGTAGAAGCCGATATTACTCCCTTTACCCAGTATATAATTCGGTTAGGAATGTGGGACAACAGATCATCCTATTTTCCCTTATTTCTCACCAAATATCTAGTGGGTAAAGGGCGTAATACCGGCTCCTACTGATGAGTCGCCAATAGCACGAAACGAATGAGCTCGAGGTTATGCATTCGGTTCATGCTGTCTTTGGTTAATCCTTTTGGTCATAATTGAACAAATTTATTTCTAGGTGCGCAAAACCTAATGCATAATTGCATATATATTAATTTTATGCTACAAACATTATCTAACTGTTATTACTTATATTATTTTTTATGAATAAATTATAATGGGAGTATTTTCACAAAAATACTGCAGCTGAGGAGGAAACGTTATTTAAGATTAACAAAATTATTCCTTTACAAGACTGACATTAATTTTATTCAACATTTTCAATAAAGGCCAGAATATATACATATATATAGTCAGTAGATACTACAGATTGCACCGGCTAACAAAAGAAATTTATCTAGTAAATCAGTCTCTTCCATCATGAAATACTGTATAGTATTTATTTTAATAAAAGCCGAATCGAGGAATATTTTCATTATAAGCTATGACTCTGTACATTGTGCCACCCTTTTTGCATTATACACGCAATTTGAAGTTATGTATCGGCGTATTGTTCTTTTTAGCGTTTCCATCAAGTGGAATCTAATTGTAATCTCTAATGACCTGAAGTTCTATTTAACCACATCGATTTTCATTAATGAATGTATATCCCAATTTGTAATTATATTTGTAATTGTGTCCTAGAAAGTTGTTATATTACTTTACATTAGTTAAAGCCACTGTTCTATACAATAACTGCAAATTTAACCATTTTATGTACAGAAACCTAATATAGGCTCAAACATAGAACTCCAATAAGGTTTTCAAATATCATAACTCCGTGAATAAATAAATAAGGGCATTCCAATATGCCGCAATTAAATTTTGTGATTTTAGACATAATCTAGCCAAAACAATTATTCTGATAATAAATTATTTTATTCGTTTTGACTTTAAAAGTTTTGGACTTGAAGTTTCACTGCAAAAATGTTAATTTTGTATTTCGTAAAAAGAAGATTTTTTATAATTCTCTCGAAATATTCCGTCACTCTTTTAAACAAATTTTGTCTAAATTTTAAACAGATGGGAACATATTTTCTACACAAAAATTGCAGCTCATTGTTCCGATAGGATTTTACTTATTGAAAGCCAAGAAGGAAACGCAATTACATCGTTTTAAGTAAATACGTATAAATATTGTCACCCACAAAGTTAAATCGCCAAATTGATGGTCTTTATATATTACCTCTATTAAAAATGTTTTCCAAAAATTTACGCTTTGTTAGACCTGAATACAAATTCTTTAATAAAATTTATATTATTTTAAATATTATTACTGTTACAAATATGTATGTCATGGATTTCACTTACTATTCCACCTATTATGCAGTTAAAAAGTACAAACCTATAATTAATAACTTGTTTTTGTGACAACGAAATCGTAAATTGTGTCTTATGTTAGTTAAGTTAAAATTTTACAACGAAAATCTGAAGAATAAGATATATTCAGATGATGTCGTTGTCCGAAGTTAGAAAACACGTTATTTTTTTTAATTTGGAAGCATATTTCTCTAGTCATTGTAACATTTAAAATCAGATATTTACTCAAAGTCATAGGTCGTTTATAGGTTTCAATATTTTCACTGCGACAGTAGAACATCTTTTAGACAGACACCAGGCCAAGTTAACAAAGCCAATGGGCCTAGGTTGCGAACAAAGTCACTAAATTTATGACTTTGTTCGCAACAAAATTGAATTGATTAATGGCTTTTTCAGAGACGGCAGTCAATAATCATTTTTTGTGTCCAAACTTCTAAAGGTTAATAAATAATCAATTCGAGTTCTCTCAGTAGATTTTTTAATATTTTGAAAAAAAATTTATATTGTATTAAGATTTAATGAATAACATTTTTCTCATTAGCTATACGAAGCGAAACATTTTTGAACGCCTTTTTAATGTTGTGAAAATTTTTGTGCCGTTTCACTTTGATAAATGCAATTAAAAGCCCTTAAAATTGGTGAAAATTTAATACTTCAATAATTTATTAATTAAAAGCATATTTAAAGTTAAAAGTAAATTTTCTATGATATTACGTCTTTAAAAACGAACAGTACAAATTCCAATGTTAAGTTTTGAATAATACCTCCAGAGGAAAAAATATGATCATTAAAATCTGTATTTATTGCTATGACAAATGTATTGCGTTATATATTGTTGTAAAACGTTTAGGTATGCTGTCCTATGCTACAGATAAGTCCTTACCGAAACGTTATGCAACAATATATTAAGCAATACCTTTGTCATAGCAAAAAATACATATTTTAATGATCATATTGTTCCTCTCGAGATACTATTAAAAAATCACATTGGAGTGTGTACTTTTCGTTTGTAAATATGGAGGATACATAGCATATTTACTGTGAAATTTACAAACGCTTTTTATAAATAAATTATTTAAAGAGAGGAACAATTTAATTATTAAAATATGTATTTTTTAGCTATGAATAACGTATTGCTTAATATATTGTTGTATAACGATTATGTAACGACTTCTGCGTAGCATAGAGCTTAAATCCAATTAATAATAAAAACACATAAAACGGAATAAAATTAAAGGGACTTATGACCCAACTAGTAAGTACGTGGAAAATAGTGTAATTTTACTTAATTTATAAACATGCACATCAGCATATTTCAAAAGGAAATAAAGAATTTATATAAATAGCCACATTAACTGATAGAATAATCTTATTATTTAAGATTAAAACTATTTTTTCTTAAAATGTATGTCTTTGAAGCCTATTATTAACATAATTTACTGTAAAATATTTAAGCTTCGTGCAATTGAGCCGAGCTATTATAATTTAATCTAAATCGTTATTATTGCCTTATTAATTTAAATTCAAATGGTTATAAGAAAATATATAAAATAAATAAAATATCTACAAAAATGGATCAAATGGTTGTTTAAATCAAGTTTGTGAGGTTAAAGTAAACACCAATCTTATATATATATATATATATATATATATATATATATATATATATATATATATATATATATATATATATAAGATTGGTGTTTACTTTAACCTCACAAACTTGATTTAAACAACCATTTGATCCATTTTTGTAGATATTTTATTTATTTTATATATTTTATACATTCAACATTAAATATCTTTCTTTTGATTTATTCCTCATCATTTCAACTGTTGGCATTTGTTGCCAATTATTATTATTATTATTATTATTATTATTATTATTATTATTATTATTATTATTATTATTATTATTATTATTATTATTATATCATATTGTATTTAACCAGCCGTCGTAAAACATAGCCAAAATACCGCCAGTAGCACGCCCTGACACGTTTCAAACTTCCGTCATCATCAGAGTACCACGATAAATTGACTAGCGAGGATCAATACGCATTGCATATTTATGGAAAAAATTTTTAATATGAGGCTCTCACCTCTACTAGTCTCACATAGATGGTACTTGTTTGGAAAGGTCGGCTGCACAATTTCAATGCAATTGCAAATATTAACTGTTTGCTGCTTTCACCACACACACAAACATATATATATATATATATATATATATATATATATATATATATATATATTAGCAATACTATTAAATAATTATTGACTGTATACGTGGTGGTAACAATTTTTAAAAATCAAGTTTGCAAGGTTTAATTTAAAGCCAATCTCATTGTATTTTACCAGTCGTCGAACAACAGCAAACCTGCCAGCGGTCTCACGCACTGACGCGTTTCGACCTTCCGTGATCATCATTAAAGTACCATTGCAAACTTACTAGCATTGGTCAAACCGCATTGCATATTTAAAGAAAAGCGAAAATAGATATGCGGCTCTTTACCTCTAGTAGTCTCGTATACACGGTACTTAACTGAAAACAAGTTATTGCAAAATTTCTATGGAGTCAAGAAAATTAACTGTTTGCAGCTTTCGCTACACACATTTATATAGGCCAAGCAAATAAATAATAATTTAGTGTGCGGGTGGTGGTAAAAATTCTTTAAATCAATTGTGCGGTCTTGAAGTAAACACCAGTCCCATTGTATTTAATCAGTTGTCGACCAACATAACATAGAAGAAAATGAGATGGAAATTGGTATTCTACCTGATTAATTTCTGTTTATTTTTGCAAATGGAATGTACACTATGAATGTTTTTAACGCTCACATTCGAAAACGATCTTCAATATTATACAAGATTTAATAATTTTTATGTTGATAAATATGAAACGCTTAGGTTTTTCCGAATCCGTTTTTATTAAAATGGTATTTATGAAACATTAAATTTTACTTTTTAATTGGATTCACATCAAACTCGTCAACTGCAGCATTGGCCCAATGAGCTGGCTTA
The DNA here is from genome assembly GCA_029291075.1 of Eudiplozoon nipponicum. Lineage (NCBI taxonomy): Eukaryota > Metazoa > Platyhelminthes > Monogenea > Mazocraeidea > Diplozoidae > Eudiplozoon > Eudiplozoon nipponicum. The sequence goes on from JAQBSW010002227.1 coordinate 68,909, forward strand.
TGCTTGATTCTTCATCTTTTATCTAATGTTCTGATTTTTTGTGAATTCTGCGTGAGAGAGCTTATCATTATTTTAGTCATAAACTTCGATTTTATAGGACATTGTTGCTGACATCAACGACCAGCCAACACAGTTGTCTCAATTATATATTTAATTAGTTTTACAAAGAAATTTTTAATATTCAATACTTAAGCAATATTTCTCTGAGGGCTCCGTATAATATATCACTGGGATTCGAACTCTAAAACAATGTAAATACTCAAAACGACTAACAATGTAGAGAATTAACTAAATAATCTTGGTCTATGAAAATAATTAATCACCTTGGCTAAGCATGGCAGTTTATAAGGTTAAAGGGGTTTGTTAACCGTCAATACATGAAAGCTTTAAATCAAGTTTGCAAACTTGAAGTAAGCACCAATCCCATTGTATTTAACCAGTTGTCGAACAACATAGCAAAACTACCGCCAGCCGCATGAAAGCTGTTGGGAAACATGTTTCTCAGTTGCCCAGTTAAAATTTAGATCTGGAGCACGTAGGCAACATTATTTTGAAGAAAATATTTGCGCTCATTTAATATTATAAATTTTCAGGAGCTTTTCCTGGTCATTGCATGCTACTGTAGCTCAAGTTCAGTTTTCCCTCACGATTCTAGCCAGAAGGGGCTCATTTCTCATAGAGAATGTAAATCTTTACTGCTGTGAAACTCCTTTAAACTCAAAATCCACGTTGTCCACTTTTAGAAGAACGTAAATGATACGAGAATTGCATAATTTACCCCATTCATGCTTAGTGCGGCAATTTTACTGCAACAATTACAGAGTAACCTTTCCAGATATCCATTGTTGTAGATTACCTTACTTGAGTGGAGAGCTATAAATATTGATTTTGTCTATGTTTGTTTCCGCGTGATCCACTTTTTTTCGAAAGACGTAAAAATGTACTGTGAAAGTTCTGACAATGAATCTAATGAATTTTTAAAAAAAAAAGGTTTGGCTAATAGCCTATAGCGACGTTTATTCATCCAACTATTTTTCGTTGGTTTAAAAGACAGGCTAGAAATATATATATATATATATATATATATATATATATATATATATATATATATATATATATATATATATATTCAATTTTGTCAGTGTAAAGTAATCATTGTCGAATTTACAAAAATTAAATTCGTCCAATAGAATAGTTTCTTCTCTATTAGTAACACCTCCAATATTGTTCAGAATTTACCGCGGACTGAGCTCGAACTTAAGCACGTCTGCTTTGGGGCCAGTGACTCTGATCACTTAAACTCCATGCCGCACACAACAAGCTATTTTCAGTAATATAAAAATAATTGAGCTTTCACTCCCACTAGAACCTCTGTGACATATGTTTCTAAATTAAAGTCAAAATGACGTCCACCAATCAGTTAGCATGAAACACATGCAATGAAACCACGATAATCTATGCTTAAGAGAAGGTTTACAGTACGATTTTGATTACATTATAATTTTTAAGCACAAAATAAGTGTAAACTAAATTAGCAAATGAAATTATTCAAGTACATAGGTTTCGTCCTTCTTCTGTACACGTCAGGCACTGTTATTTATTGGTCGGAGACGGGGCTCCAACTGGGATTCACTTGATTCAAAATCAGTGAATGTATAGACTACGAAATCTCCGACACATAATATACGCTGTTGTCAGCTATATACACATAAATGTTTTTGGTTAGAGCTTCCTACAGACTGAACCACTGTGGCATGGCTTTAGGCATATATTTACGATTAACAAGCTCCTACTTCTAATTATGTATCAGATACCATGCCACCTGAGGATGTGAACCCAAATTAACAATATTTATCCCGATTTGAATATATATATATATATATATATATATATATATATATATGTGTGTGTGTGTGTTCTTTATTATGTCTATTGCCTTTGAATACTACAGAGTATATTTAATTAGGAATAAAAACAACATTTGTTACAAAGCGGGATAATGGTCATTTATTTAGGTTTTACTAAACTTATTGCCAATCTTCATTAGTATACATTCTTTTCATTGATTATAGTGGCAACAAATCTGACTTTTACTTCAGCTAAAACAAGAAATACATGTAAAACAGAGTCAGATTTGTTGCCGCCCTCATAATCAAATGAAAATCCAGAATATATATAAATGAAAAATTGTAAAGCGAAGTTTAGCAATCTCGAAATAAATGGTCATTATTCAGTTTGTTAATTATGTGTTTTTATTCATAATTATATACATATATATATATATATATATATATATATATATATATATATATATATATATATATATATATATATATAGGTGTTTGTGTGTGTCAGAATAAACAAATCATAGCACAGTGTAGCCAATGCAATTTATTGAATAGGCCGATTTCATATATATTGGGAATATTTTATGGATTGTCAAGTATTTGAGGTGGACCAGGCTGGAACTCGGGCTCAATTGCTTTTCTGTTTAAGGTTCTATCCACGTTGCCACACTGTTGAACACTGGACAAGATTTCTCTTTGTTTTTCAACGAAAGGTTTCTGCTTATTCATTTATTTTGGCGAAGCTCACGCAAAAAACTTTAGATTTCATGTTCTAACGAGCCAGCAACAATTTGCATTAATTAGCAGACATCACTACAAATAGGGTAGTGGTTTTTAATTAAATATTTTAACGATCAATCTTTAATTGCGCGAGTGTTGCTAACACTTATTTAAATCTAGATTGCGAGTTTATTTAAACAATATTCTAGTTAAATATATATTTATCAATATAAACTAAGCATTTAGTAATGAATTAAAAGGAAATTATTAGGTAAGAAAGGTCTTGTCCTTATTGAAATCTCAACAAATACAGTCTGCACACTTTTCGCGAAGAGGGTTCGAATCAGGACTAATTTATTTAGATTTCTGGGGTTCAATCCGTTATATATACATATAATTGTCAGATTGATATAGTAAATTAAATTCATCCAGTAGGCTGCTTTTGTTCTTATTGGAAACTCACTACGATTTGTCCGGAATTTGCCGCGAACAGGGCTCGAACCAGGGCGCATGTGCTACGGAATCTGTTGCTCTAGCCACTGCATCAGCATGCTGATCTTCAAACACAATTTACAAGTATATTTTAACCTTGTCCTGTGTTAGAGCCTATTTGGCATCTCTTTAGGCCTAAAGTTCCAACTAGCACTCAACAATTACTGGTTAAAGTATATTGACCTCGTTTTTCAGGAAGTTTTATTGATTAGCAAATTTCTACAGCACAACAACCAAAGATTGTGCGGATTGGGAGAACAATATTTAAATCAAAGTTATGATTTTGATATAATCAGCAATAATGTTAGGCAATAATTTGGCAGCATAGACGAAGCATTATTTAAGGCAGAAAAGGCATTTCTTTCGGTTTCTTTCTGATTGCAAGTCTTCAGTTGATATCCGTAATTTTATGCTGGGCAGGTCTGGAGCTGAGGCAAGTTTTCTACAAATTCCGTGACACTATACATTATGTCATCCTGCCGCACATCACACAACTTAGCAGTTTTCCGAATCTCGTTAAACGCAATCTTTTAGCATTGAACAAGCAAGACTTTTATAATGTTTATGTTTATCACTGTAATTTAGTCACTATTCATCAAGTTGAATGATTTTATTTCTATTGGAAACTCGTCAATTAGAGCCCAGAATCGGCCGCGCCACAGGCTTTGAATAAAGGCATATTTTCCTCTTAGTCTAGGACTCCACGCAGTGCGCCACAAATGCCACACAATAGACGCATTTTCAGGTTTTTTTCTAATTTATACTTTTGGTTATCCTTTCCTTTATTTGAGTTAAATGTGGCATCTGTCTTAACCTCAACTCACTTATAACCACTCCCAATCTCTCTAAATAAAAGAAACTCCACGTAAACGACGAAATTGAACTATTATAGAAACTTTACGAAGGGTTGAAGATCACATATGTTTGGCAGTATAAACCCATCATTAGCTGGGAAAAAGTAAACTAAAAACATTATTTCGTTTATAGCTCAATGTTTCCTCAAGAATGCGGAAGGGGTGATGCTGATTATAAAGACCCAGGCTCCGAAGCTAATGGGCCTAGATTTAAGCCCCATCCACCGCAAATTCTTGGCGATATTTGATAGGTTTCAAATAAGGACGCTTCCCGACTACTGGATGGGTTGCTTTTGCTACCTTTAGCAATTCTTACTTCATACTGAGAAATATATATGATAGAAATCGTGCAGTATAATTGAATTCAACATCACTGCCTTAAATGGCTTTTTTGTGTTTTATAATGCAAGTTTGGTATTGGCTAGTTTTAACTGCAGGTCAAAAGAGTCGAAAAACAGGCTCCACTTAGAGCATTGCCTTGACTAACAATTTACAGTATTATTTGGCAGTTGAATTGTGCGTCAATGGACACCGTCACTTAAGCAAATGTACTACTGTTTATTCCCCATCCGTAGCAAAAACTGGACTATATTCTACAAGTCCCTGTTGGGGACAAAAACGATCCACTGGATAAACTAGCTTTAATACGTTTAGCAATACCTAACTTCAACTGAAAAATGTATATATATATAGAATATATATATATATATATATATATATATATATATATATATATATATGCAATTTCAAGAAATAGCATCTCGCCACAAATCATGAATGTCTTGGTAAAGACGGGTTCATTGTCTTGTAGACGCATTGTATTTGTAATATTAAATTTTCATTTTATGCTCCCGAACTACTTTTATGCTGTTGATATTACCTATACATTGCGTAAGACAGCAAATAAAATCTGAAATTTCGAAAATGTTTGTATATTTAAAAGTCGAATTGGGATTGCGGCTGAAAGAAGTCGATCCTTTGGTCATGTTATTAATAGCAATAAAGCCCATCTCCTGATAAAGTTGATGAACTGTAACAATATTTTCATACACTTGAGATTTTGCATAATAAATTCATGGCTACTAAATAAAAATTGAAATAAAATTGGGATTGCGGCTGAAAGAAGTCGATCCTTTGGTCATGTTATTAATAGCAATAAAGCCCATCTCCTGATAAAGTTGATGAGCTGTAACAATATTTTCATACACTTGAGATTTTGCATAATAAATTCTAGGCTACTAAATAAAAATTGAAATAAAATCTAATAAAAGACAAAAGTTTTAGTCTGAAGCAAATTTTCGGCATGTATAAACCGGTTCTAGCCCCATCGATGGAACCTTCTGGAGAGTACATGATTGGCCCCTAATAAGAACAAAACCCATCTATTGGACGAATTGTCTTTGCAATCCGAATTAACTATTAATTTATGCGGAAAACATATCAATATTCAAAATATTGCCATTGGACTTAAATGAGCATTCCACATGGATATAGCTGATATTGCCCTCCGGTTGGAAAGCCTTATTATTTATTTTCATTATTCTATATTAAAATTATGCATATATAAATATAAATACATATTCGCATGCGTATATAGATATATATATTTTTATACATTTTGCGGATTTGTATATGAAAATATGTATGTGGTCATAATAAGCTAAGCATTGCATTATGAAACAGAGGCAATTCATCCAATAGATCGGTTTAGTATTTATTTTGAACTCGTAAAGTAATTGACGAAATTTACTACGACTTGTACTCAAATTCAAACGTATTTGATTCTCAGTCTTGCGTTCATCCGTTTCGCCAACCGTGCCACACATTGCGCTCATTTTTTTTTTGATAACAATCTATGTATATATATATATATATATATATATATATATATATATATTGTTTAATATGTCTATAGCCTTCGAATATTACACAGTATATTTCTAATTAGAAAGTAAAAACACATTATAATACAGTGGATAATGGCCATTTATTTCTAGAAATGGCTCCAATTTTGTCGCATTCTGATATTGAAAAAATTGTTATGGATCATCAGAACTCAATGAAGGTGTTAAAGGAAGAAAACAATTATTTAAAAAATGAAATGTCCAAATTGAAGAATGATGCTGTTGTGAGTGCGACGAAATTGGAACAGGCGGAGAAAAAAAATGAGACTTTAAGCACGCGTATAGTTGAACTGAATGAAACATTACACATTAAGTTAGACAAACTACTGATTGATGTTCAGCCATGGATTGAATTGGCTGATATAACAGTGGAAGTTGACACGCCTGTTAAAAATAAATCATCTGGCGAAGAAATATTGAATATATTAGCGAACGAAGTTTCAGCGCGAAACAGCAAACAAGATCAACTAGTATTATTTAATCTTGATGAAAATGCTGATGTAAATGACGTCCAGAAATTAAATGCTTTAATAAAAGAAGAGACGCATGCGGATATTGCTAAATGCTTTAGGGTGGGGAAACGATCAGATCGTCCAAGGCCGGCAATTGTAAAATTATCAAAAAGGCCAACAAATATGCAGATTGAGTCTATCAATAAAAAGAAAGATGAGAGTTTGAGTTTTCACAGCATATTTATTGGTCGGGACAAAACGTTTTTCCAACGGAAGTTGGCTAAAGCAAAAAAGTTAAAAAACAACCAGGAACGGAAGCAGCCAACCTCTGATCAAGCAACCTCTGAGACTGCAATACCAAAAAACGATGCTTCATTACTAAATGTTGTGGACAGCGGGGGGAGAAGAAGTATGGCCTCAAAACCCGGGAAACGAATAATAAAGAAGCCAACAAAGTTGATTCAGTAAAAGTCGATAATTGTTTAGATAAGTCGTGTTCTACATTTACTTTATTTTATGCTAACTTTCTGAGTGTTAGGAACAAAAACTTTTTGCTGTGTAATTTTATAATAAGTAATGATTTTGATTTTATAATATTATCTGAAACCTGGCTTAATAAGGATATTGAAAACCATGAATTTGATATTCCTCACTATTCTTTATTCAGAAAAGACAGATCGCTGGATAAAAGAGGTGGAGGAGTACTCATTTATAGTAAATCTGTATTAAAGGCGAAAATTTTGCATACTAGTGAAGATAATGCTATCATTGATTTTTTATCTATACAAATTGATAATCTGATTTTAACCGCGGTTTACAGACCGCCGTATGCTACTTTATATGATGATCAAACATTTACCAATTCTTTTCAAGCTATTTTTGACTGTCATGGCTATAATGTAGTGGTAGGTGACTTTAATAAGTTACATGACTGTGAAATAATCAATTTTTTTCTAATCATGATCTCAAGCAGATTATAAATGAATCAACTAGAGGTTCGCAATGCTTAGATCATGCATATTTAGAAATTGAAATTGTGAAATCACACAGTTATGATGTTGTTAATTATTTCAAAGTATTGGATCACAAACAAATTATTTTACAATGGAACATCTTGAGTAGCAAAACACAGAAACTAAATTTTGAAAATGCACACGTGCACTGTTCCAGAATCAACTGGAATTTTTTTAGAGAATTAAGTATACTGATTGATTATGAAAGTTTTTATTTCTTGAACACTGACGAATTTGTTTCTTCGGTTTCATCGTTATTACCTATTTTATTTCAGGCATCTACGTTTACGGACATTATACCGAAACGAATTAATAGGAAATTGTGTAAACTAAGAATTAAACGAGATAATATAATAAAGTGTAGTCTTATCAATAGTATTAAACAAATGAGGTTAGATCTCATTGATAACGAAATTAATTCATCACTGCTGATAATTCGGCAAAGATCAGAACGAATTATTTTGGCCAAAATGAAGAGTAATCCTAGACTAGGATACAAACTCCTCACAGATTATAGTAAATATAAGGAAAAGGTAAAGTTTATATTACCTGTGGATAAAACTGAGTACGATTTTCTCTGTGAATTGGATGATGTTTTTGGCAATTTGATATGTAATCCACAGAATGAAAGAAATTTTATGGAAATACCTGATCCTTTGGGAGACCAGGAATCAGGACTTGTAATTGACAGTGATGAATTAATGAAATTGATGTTAAAAATCAAATAAAAAAAACAAAAAGATCACTTTGTTATTTCGATTGATAAACTGCTTAATTTACCCTTAACTTTTTCGAATGCGCTCTGCAACTTTATAAATAGAATTTTGAAGAATGGGAAATTACCAATCGATATACTAACGATAGTAGCTAAGCCGTTGCCAAAAGTAAGTAAGCCAACGTGCGCTAGTGATTATAAATTAATCTCTATTATCCCTTCGTTTTTGAAGATAATAGAACGATTGATACTAGATCATTTAGAACGTATGTTGCCGGCTGATTTTGATTTATGTCAACATGGCTTTACGAAAGATAGATCGACAACTACTAATATGCTTTCTATGTGGAAACATGTAATTTCATTAGATGAGAATAAGTTAGATGCATTAATTGTATTTATAGATATCTCAAAAGCTTTTGACTCTATATATTTTGATGCTATTTTGAATGCGATTAGTTTGTTGAATATTGATCCGAATATTTCTAGATTACTTAAATACTATCTATATAATCGACGAATGAGTATTCAAGTAAACGATTTGATATCAAATTCGAAACGAGTAACGAGTGGAGTTCCACAGGGGCCAATTTTATTTAAAATCGTATTTGCACATTTAGAAACTAAGATCCTTAACGGTCGAGTTTGCAAATTCGCTGATGATTTGAAAATAATCTTCCCAATTGATCCAAAAAATGTCGAATTCTCCAAAAATATTGTGACATTAGATATGTATGATTTGAGTAGATATTTGATTACACTAGGGCTGAGAATAAACAATAAAAAGACGAGAGCTTTAAAAATAGGTAACAGAACAAACTTTCATTATGTTTATTTTTATGATGAAGTGATTAATGATGTGTTTGAAATTAAACTTATGCAAGAAATTAAGGATTTAGGTATAACTATTCAATGTACAGCTTCTGATGAGAGACATATTGAAAGTATAGTAGGCAGTGCCAAGAAAAGATGGGCACTAATAAATCGAAATATCTTATCGAATGACATAAAACTTAAAATGTATATAATATGGATCAGACCGATACTAAAATATGCTGCCGCTACTTGGAATCCATTAAAAAGTGTTTGTCCAATAAGATAGAAGCTGTACAAAGAAAGGTTGTGAAACATATTAGTCCTATTTCTTGCACTATATACGCCTCTAGATTACAGTTTGTGTCATTGCAATCTTTGTGGTTTCGGAGGATGTGCTATTGCATAAAAGATTTCCATTTGAACCAGAGAACTGGTGTCTATATGACTCCGATAAGAAAGAGTCATGAAGTTGGAACTAGATCTGGACATTTGGCAATATCCCCTCCTTTGGTTGGGAATGTTGCGAGCAAGTTATTCTCTTTCTCGAAAATCTACAAAATTTATAACAAATTGCCAAAGGGGCTTAGAGAACTGCCTCCGTCTAAGATTTCTTTTAAATTTTTATCTACTGAACTTGAAAAAGTCTATAATCCTGCTGATATTTTTTATTTTGATTATGATAATACATTCTCATGGTTGAATAAAAGACACGGATAATTGTTATCGGAAACAGATTTTCTTGAGATTTTCATTTCCAAGTTTTGTTTTATCATAATTGAAATGTTATGCATTATATCATTATGTTAGTTAACAATACATACAATCAATTGCTAGTCATGGTTCTCAAATTTTTGCATAATGTTTCATACGAATTATACCTTAATTTTTCCTATTTTGATGATGTATCTATAATTCTCTACAGCCGAACTTTCTGATATTGATTTATTTTATAGTACAACTAGTGAGATATACTTATCTATATATGACTAATTGCACAATTTTATGTGATGTAATAATTTTAAAAAAAATATATATTGTACATTTTCCAATTTTATTATTTGATGGAATATGTGAAGTTTGAATCCAAATAAAGATATTCTATTCTATTCTATTCTAGAATACTACACTTTGCTCTACAATGTTTCATTTATATACATTCTGGGTTTTCATTTGATTATGTGGGGTAGCACAAATCTGACTCGGTTTTACTTCTATTTCTTGTTTTAGCTGATTAGTAAGTGTGTATGCGTTTGTGTCTCCGTGTGTGCCTTTCTGTATTAAATGTTTTTTCTCGCTGTATTGCAAAGTGATATGAGAGGTCTGATCATTCATGTTTAAATGGCTTGAGGGTTAACCACCTGTTCGAACTTTTTGGCAGTTAAGTTTAGGAATATTATATTTCCGGGTGTAGTGGTTCGTTTCAACTTCTGGCGCAATTTTTGTTTTCTTTACTTGGTAACAGCACAGGTGCGGATTTCAGTGTTTAATGTTCATATTGTTCCAAAATTTCTGTCAGCATATCTGCAGCTGTTTTTCTCTCTTCAGTTTTTGCCAGTCCGATCGAATGTTTGTTGAGTCTGGTCGAGGGAGAGTTCGGTCTTGCCTGGATGCTAGTAAATTGTTGTTCATTTTTTTATTCGTGGCCAGTCAATTTGAATATCATGTTGATGATACTTATGAATATTTAGGCCAGGTGCTTGATGTTTTATATAAATGGCTTCATAGATATATAATAATTTATCTGATTTTGATATATGAAGAATTGAGAAATTGGTCAAATTGACGGGGTGCCCCGTTTCTAATATATGACTGGAAATAGCTGATTTTCCTGACGGTGGCAAGCCTTTTTAATCAATTTCTGCGGTAAATTTTGGTGTATTCTGTTTTTTAATTGCTTTCTCGTACGTCCAATAACATTCGCACTCGTAACAGACAACAATGCGAACAGGTGGTTAACTGTCAAGCCATCAAAACAAGAATGAGCAGACCTCAGACATCACTAGGCAATACAGCGATAAGGAAACTTGCATGTAAACAGGCACATTCACCGACACAAACGCATATACACTTTCTAATCACCCAAAACATGAAATAGAAGTAAAACCGAGTCAGATTTGTTGTCACCCTCATGATAAATTTAAAACCCAGAATGTATATAAATGAAAGATTGAAAAGTGAATTTTAGTATTCTCGAAATAAATGTTTTAGTTATTCCTATTACTTTGTGAATTTAATGACATCACTTAACTAACTCTATGAAGCTTGCTAAAAAATTTCGTTAATTTATACTGGTTAAATAATATTACAACCATGCGATATGTAGTCAGCGGAATTTAGAATAAATGAATTATAAAATGAAGCTGTATGATTAATAAGGCATTTTTTCTGCGTGTAATAGTGGGCAGTCTGATAAACGTATGCTGACCTTGCAACTAATAGCAGCACACGAATATTATTCTAATCCAGATAAGATACGTCTGGTAACCATACGATGTAATGTATGCCATAACGTTGAGGCAATGAAAGAACAAAATTTTTTTTTCTATCACAGTTTGAAATCTTTTTGCCCAAAATACAGTTGTTCGTTTACGCTTGACGTAAAATATACCATTTATTCCTACGGGATCTGCAACTTTTTCACATATAATAATAATTTGGACTTTTGTTTATTTGTTATAGGTAAAATTAAATTTTTAAAACATACGACTATTACATTTTTGTTTTTGCTAAAATAAATGTTTTTATTCACTAGATGTATTTTAATTGGTATAACAAATTATAATTTCAATTGACAAATAAATCGAATATGGAAGTATAATTCAATTGACAATTAGGTATAAAAACGGTTAAGAAAGTTCATCTACTTTTCACTGGAGCTCAACTCAACTGTAATATAAGATATTAATATCATTCGTTTTTGTAGGATAAGATAGATTAAGTTGAATAATACACCTAAAATATGCATAAACTATAATAATTTATTGCGATTTTCAAATATTGTTTGTAGAAATTGAATAATGGATTAGTATTAGATGCCAATCTATCCATTTCTTTGCTTCTTTTTCTTTGTAACATCATCAAAGGCTATTTTTAACCTTATTTGTTCATTTGATCAAATCTTATCATCAACATTTTGAATTTTCAATTAGGGTTTCATATTCATACTCACGTGTAGTCATCTGGTATCTTCAATCGCTCTTGTTTGTGACTTACAACTATACTATTTCCGCATCAATTTCATCGCTGTTATCAACAATTAGCAGTTACTATTCACTACTACGTTTCGCTTAGAATTAATAAGTACATATGGATATGGTTAAGGTGTCTACGTAGTGATGAGCAAGTTACCAGATGCCATGCATCAATCATACTGTTGTTTTCGTTATTAGAATCTGAACTAAATTCGCCATAATTATTGCAATTTCGATAATATCCAGGTAACATTCGGTTCTGCGGCTTGCTTTTCCTTCTTTATACCTCTAAAGCCGCGCATTTCAGATTAGATTTATATGGCAAATTACACTCGCTTTACTACGGAAGCAACGAAAATTTGCTTTCAACAACACATATTGTGCAGTCAAATTCGGTCATTTTAGATTAATTCAAAATGAGTTCGCCAAGTGACATGGTGCCTGTTTTAAAATGATTGGTAGTGGATGGCCAGGTAAAACTTTATTTTATCGTCGATCCCCTATAAAATCCACCCAAACGAAAGCTTGGCCAGAACGATACGTAGGTGTATAGATCAAATTGCAGACAATGCGCAGCCTTCTTAGTCTATGGTATAAGTAGCTGGTAACTTAATCCTTTTTCAAATCTAAGTCGCTGTAATATATATATATATATTCTTTTGAAATGCGAGCTTTAATAAAATTCATTGTTCCCTTCTTGTGTGCAAAAACAAAAAGAAATTTTATCAGATATAAGAAAATTTTCTTTCTCATGGTCTTCTCAAATATCTACTCATGAACATATCTTTATATATAGATTGGACAGCAAAACAAGATTGAAATATTTGAACATAGAGAGAGTGTGGAAAATAGAAACCAATCAAATTGCGTGCGTCACATCCAGTTCAAGCTCAATGCTTGTACGTGCTTCTTCTACTTACATAAATCCGGCTGCAATTTGTTTATCCATAAGGCTTCGTATGTGGCTAGCTCTCTTTTGTTTTTGCATTTAGTAATTACTTTGAATGCTACGTCTAGAGAATATACGTGCGATGTTTCGATGATGTGTTGCGCAATAGCAGACGTGTATTCACCATTTGATTTAAAACAGGCGTTCAAGTTACAATGTTCCCTCATTCAAGTAATTAACCGTCTGGTCGATCGGCCTACGTAAGTTGATCGACAACTTGCGCATGTATATTGATAAATAATATTTGATATCGACATTAACGGCTGTTAAAGGCAAGTGTGTTACCCTAAATAACACTCGTAGTTTGGCTGCATTAAATGTGCGTGTCAATGCTGCTTCAACTTTCTTTTGTGCCATTCGAGAAACTGCATCCCCCTTAAATGGGATGTTTAGGTAGACTGTTTTCTTTTCTGGCCCATAATACGTCTGTTTCTGGTTAACTCCTCTTTTAATAATTGATTCAATTAATTGTCTGGGATAGCCATTAGACATTAAATCGTTAATTGCTTTATTATATTCATTTTCTCTAGAATCTTGACTAACTAACCTGTCAATTCTTGAAAGGCAGCCACGAACTGTTGTTCATATTGAAACAGCACAAAACTGCTGTAATGCAAATACTGTGCAGACCATGTTGATTTATGGTAAATTGTTCTGTTTAATTTACCATTAGTTTCTTTCTTTAATAGTACATCTAAGAAAGGCATATGATCATCTTTCCCGTGCTCTGACGTGAAACCGATATTCTTATGTGCTTTGTTGAAACTTTGAAGCAATGTTCGTGATTGCGACCTGTTCTTAAGTACAAGAAATATATCATCCACGTACCGTATATATTGAGCACATTTACTTATGTCACTCTTTAATGATGTATTTTCTAGGTGCCCTAGAAAAATCTCAGCCAACACTGGAGATAAGGGGCTTCCCATTGCGACACCATCAGTCTGTTTGTAGATGTTTCCATTAAAACGAAATCGTACGTCTTTCGTGCATAATAAGATAAACTTGCGTAGAGTTTGACCTGGCACCGGCGATGGTAATATATCGTGTTCTACCGCTTTGACTATAATATCAATGGTTTCATCAATTGGAACATTTGTAAACAAAGACGTAACATCAAAAGATACCATAATCTTGTTTTTAACATTTATATCTTGAATTTTGTTTACAAACTCAAACGAATCGGCAACCGAATGATTACCTAGTAGTTTACGTAATGGTTCAAGTAAACGAACTAACCATTTGGCTAGTGCATGAAACAGAGAATTTACCATTGATAAAATTGGCCTCATAGGACAACCTATTTTGTGTGTTTTTGTTAATTCGTACATTGTTGGTGTAGATGATCCAACTGGCTTGCTCTTCTGTGCAGTGGCCGAATCAGTTATACCGGTATCTGTCAAGATATTAATTTCATTTATTACTTTGCGCTCGACCTTGTTTATTTCATCTGATTTATCGTCTAGACGTGTGAATTTTGTATTGTCCTTTAACACGTTTTCTATCTTTTGCACGTAGTCAGATTTGTCCATTAAAACTTCGCTCTTTCCTTTATCAGCGCGTAGTATTTTGATGTCTGCATTTCTGCTGATATTTCTAAGTGCATTTAGATGCTGCTTTGTCAACGCATGCTGCTCTGCGCATTTAGACGATTTCAGGTGTGAAGCTTGATCAACTAGTGTAGCCTTGAACCAATTTTTATAATCAATACTGGTAGGCTCCAAGTCAGCTGTTTGTTCAAATAAAAATTCAAATGCTGCCTCAAAATCAACATCGCATTTATTAGAAGGGTGTATTCCATAATTTCGGCCCATTGATAGTGCTTCGATTGTTAGCTGATCGATTGGCACTTTTGATAAGTTAAGCACACGCTTATCAAGATCGGTCGGTATTAAATCACACAAAACTTCAGGCTTTACATCTTTTTCCAATTTGTTCAAAATTCTTGCTTTATCTTTCCTCATAACTGTCGGCAAAAACATCAAAAATTTCATTCTTGCAAAAGACTTAGTTCATCTTATACACAAGATACACACCCAATTCTTGCCTGTAGCACTGCTTCATCTTCCTTCAACTGCTCAATTTTAGAATACGCCAACCTTGTAAGATTTCTTCGGTTGACTCGTAGTTTTGACTTTCGTAAACTGCGCACCAAATCACCTGCGAACCGTAATTGCTCAATACACTGATTATAATGTTCTTTCCACAATGACGTTCTTTGCGCTCTACACTTTAACGTCACTAGTTCATCTAGTTTTCTGATGACTGTCTGCCTTTCCTAGATGTACTATTAAAGAAAGAAACTAATGGTAAATTAAACAGAACAATTTACCATAAACCAACATGTCTGCACAGTATTTGCATTACAGCAGTTTTGTGCCATTTCAATATAAATTATCAACAGTTCGTGGTTGCTTTTCAAGAATTGACAGGTTGGTTAGTCAAGATTCTTAAGAAAATGAATATAATAAAGCAATTAACGATTTAATGTCTAATGGCTATCCCAGACAATTAATTGAATCAATTATTAAAAGGGGAATTAACCAGAAACAGACGTACTATGGGCCAGAAAAGAAAACCGTCTACCTAAACATCCCATTTAAGGGGGATGCAGTTTCCCGAATGGCACAAAAGAAAGTTGAAGCAGCATTGACACGTACATTTAATGCAGCCAAACTATGAGTGTTATTTAGGGTAACACACTTGCCTTTACCAGCAATCAAAGAGAAACAGCCGTTAATGTCGATATCAAATATTATTTACCAATATACATGCGCAAGTTGTCGATCAACTTACGTAAGCCGATCGACCAGATGGTTGATTACTCGAATGAGATAACATTGTAACTTCAACGCCTGTTTTAAATCAAATGGTTAATACACGTCTGCTATTGCGCATCGCATCATCGAAACATCGTACGTATTTTCTCCAGACGTAGCATTCAAAGAAATTAGTAAATGCAGAAAACAAAATGGAGCTAGCCACATACGAAGCCTTATGGATAAAAAATTGCAGCCGGATTTATGCAAGCAGAAGAAGCACGTACAAGCATTGAGCTTGAACTGGATGTGACGCACGCAATTTGATTGGTTTCTATTTTCCACACTCTCTTTTGTTCACATATTTCTATCTTGTTTTGCTTTCCAATTTATATATAAAGATATGTTCATGAGTAGATATTTGAGAAGACCATGATAAAGAAAATTTTCTTATATCTGATAAAATTTCTTTTTGTTTTTGCACATAAAAATGGTACAATGAATTTTATTAAAGCTCGCATTTCAAAAGAATCTTTCAGAAAACTAGATGAAATAGTGACGTTAAAGTGTAGAGCGCAAAGAACGTCATTGTGGAAAGAACATTATTATCAGTGTATTAAACAATTACGGTTTCCTGGTGATTTGGTACGCAATTTACGAAAGTCAAAACTACGAGTCAACCGAAGAAATCTTACATGGTTGGCGTATTCTAAAATTGAGCCGTCAAAGGAAGATGAAGCAGTGCTACAGGCAAGAATTGGGTGTGTATCTTGTGTATTAGATGAACTAAGTCTTTTTGCAAGAATGAAATTTTTGATGATTTTGCCGACAGTTATGAGGAAAGATAAAGCAAGAATTTTGAACAAATTGGAAAAAGATGTAAAGCCTGGAGTTTTGTGTGATTTAATACCGACCGATCTTGATAAGCGTGTGCTTAACTATCAAAATTGCCAATCGATCAGCTAATAATGGAGGCTCTATCGATGGGCCGAAATTATGGAATACATCCTTCTAATAAATGCGATGTTGATTTTGATGCAGCAATTGAATTGCTAATTGAACAAACTGCTGACTTGGAGCCTACCAGTATTGATTATAAAAATTGGTTCAAGGCTAAACTAGTTGATCAGGCTTCACATCTGAAATCGTCTAAATGCGCAGAGCAGCATGCGTTGACAAAGCAGCATCTAAATGCACTTAGAAGTATCAGCAGAAATGCAGACATCAAAATACTACGCGCTGATAAAAGCAAGAGCGTTTTTATAATGGAAAAATATGACTACGTACAAAAGATGGAAAGCGTGTTGAATGACAATACCAAATTTACACGTCTAGACGATAAATCAGATGAAATAGACAAGGTGGAGCGCAAAGTGATAAATAAAATTAAGATTTTGACAGATGCCGGTTTTATTGATGAGGCCACTGCACAGAAGCTCAAGCCAGTTGGATCATCTACACCAATAATGTACGGATTACCAAAACACACAAAAGAGGTTGTCCTATGAGGCCAATTTTATCAATGGTAAATTCTCCGTTTCATACACTAGCTAAATGGCTAGTTCGTTTACTTGAACCATTACGTAAACTACTAGGTAATCATTCAGTTGCCGATTCGTTTGAGTTTGTAAACAAAATTCAAGATATAAATGTTAAAAACAAGATTATGGTATCTTTTGATGTTACGTCTTTGTTTACAAATGTTCCAATTGATGAAACCATTGACATTATAGTCAAAGCGGTAGAACACGATACATTACCATCGCCGGTGCCAGGTCAAACTCTACTCAAGCTTATCTTGTTATGCACGAAAGACGTACGATTTCGTTTTAATGGAAACATCTACAAACAGACTGATGGTGTCGCAATGGGAAGCCCCTTATCTCCAGTGTTGGCTGAGATTTTTCTAGGGCACCTAGAAAATACATCATTAAAGAGTGACATAAGTAAATGTGCTCAATATATACGGTACGTGGATGATATATTTCTTGTACTTAAGAACAGGTCGCAATCACGAACATTGCTTCAAACTTTCAACAAAGCACATAAGAATATCGGTTTCACGTCAGAGCACGTGAAAGATGACTGTCTGCCTTTCCTAGATGTACTATTAAAGAAAGAAACTAATGGTAAATTAAACAGAACAATTTACCATAAACCAACATGATCTGCACAGTATTTGCATTACAGCAGTTTTGTGCCATTTCAATATAAATTATCAACAGTTCGTGGTTGCTTTTCAAGAATTGACAGGTTGGTTAGTCAAGATTCTAAAGAAAATGAATATAATAAAGCAATTAACGATTTAATGTCTAATGGCTATCCCAGACAATTAATTGAATCAATTATTAAAAGGGAATTAAACAAAAACAGACTTATTATGGGCCAGAAAGGAAAACCGTCTACCTAAACATCCCATTTAAGGGGGATGCAGTTTCCAGAATGGCACAAAAGAAAGTTGAAGCAGCATTGACACGCACATTTAATGCAGCCAAACTACGAGTGTTATTTAGGGTAACACACTTGCCTTTACTAGCAATCAAAGAGAAACAGCCGTTAATGTCGATATCAAATATTATTTACCAATATACATGCGCAAGTTGTCGATCAACTTACGTAGGCCGATCGACCAGACGGTTAATTACTTGAATGAGAGAACATTGCAACTTGAACGCCTGTTTTAAATCAAATGGTGAATACACGTCTGCTATTGCGCAACACATCATCGAAACATCGCACGTATGTTCTCCAGACGTAGCATTCAAAGTAATTACTAAATGCAAAAAACAAAAGAGAGCTAGCCACATACGAAGCCTTATGGATAAACAAATTGCAGCCGGATTTATGTAAGCAGAAGAAGCACGTACAAGCATTGAGCTTGAACTGGAGGTGACGCACGCAATTTGATTGGTTTCTATTTTCCACACTCTCTCTATGTTCAAATATTTCTATCTTGTTTTGCTTTCCAATTTATATATAAAGATATGTTCATGAGTAGATATTTGAGAAGACCATGAGAAAGAAAATTTTCTTATATCTGATAAAATTTCTTTTTGTTTTTGCACACAAGAAGGGAACAATGAATATATATATATATATATATATATATATATATATATATATATATATATATATATAACATTAATTATTCAGTGAGATGACAACAAATCATCACTAGATAGATGAAGGTAAATTTATTTAAGAAGAAATTTAGTTAAATTTCGGTAAATTATTCGACTAATCTGAGTTACATAAACACATAAATTACGCGTTGAGTATTCATAGTTTTAGAGGGTATATGCTTTCAAGTTTGTTGCGATTGTTTTATTTATGTCATATGTTTGGGCAATTTAATAAATATGTCTGACTATTTTATCTGTTATTTAGCTGTTCAACATATGTTCCATAGATTGGTGCCTGTTGTTTACCTTTTTCTGCATAACATATCGTATGTATGAAGAAAGCGTGCACATCTTTCCGTGTGCAAATCGTTTCATTTATCAGTTTATTTTCGTTCTGCATCTGCTACTCGGCCTATATGGTGAGGAGCGCAGGCTTACTATTTTACTTAGGTCAGAGTCTTTCCGTGCTTCCAAAACCACAAATTTTCTTCGCCTGTTTTTTGCCTGTATGAAATGGTTTTTGTCAATTTTGGGTCTACTGTTACCTCATTGAGGTCTGCATATATTTTCATTGTTCTACTTTCTAAATACACTTTTTGATTCTATCAATTTTCGGTCGATAAAATCCTATATTTGGTTGGCGGAATTTTTTTAGTTTTTATCGTGTGTTTTTAGCATCACTTAAAGTAAAAAATATAAGTAATCATTTAAGGCGGTTGCGTCTTTATTAGTCACTCATCAATAACTTACCAAAATTGCGACGGCTGGTGCTCCAACCAGGGCACATTTTTTGTGGGTCATCCACTCATAACAAAGCATTACGCTTTTCACAAACGACACAGAATATTCCGCCATAAACCATATTTTTGTTTATTTAGCCTTTCCTAGAGGTGTAGCCTATTTAGCGTCTCAAAGACCACCTTAGAACTTTTAATATAGATCAGAAAATAAACCAGTTAGCGAAATGTGACTGAAGTTATAATTACATATTTTGTCATTAAAAATTAAGCATCGCAGTAGGCAACGAAGGCGATTCATCAATAATATCGGTTTCGCCTTTCGACTGAAAATATGAAGCACTTTTAAATACCCAATAATGACAAAGCTGGCCTAATTTATGAATTTAATTTGATATTTAATGTAAGGCGTAGTCTTTACAGAGTATATATATATATATATATATATATATATATATATATATATATATATATATATATATATATATACATATACATATATATATATATATATATATATCTACTATTTGTATTGAAAGGCAAAACAGGTAATAATTTAATAGATATATTCCACTTTATTCATACGTTCATACAATATATGAACTGGTGGCCATTAATCGAGTCGTTAGTTCATGCACATATTTATATACTATTAAAAGTTCTGGAAAGATAAAGCAAAATTTTGAACAGTGAAAAAGATGTAAAACCTGGAGTTTTGTGTGATTAATACCGACCGATCTTGATAAGCGTGTATAAACTTATCAAAGTGCAATCGATCAGCTAACAATGGAGGCACTATCGATGGGCCGAAATTATGGAATACATCTTCTAATAAATGCGATGTTGATTTTGAGGCAGCATTTGAATTGTTATTTGAACAAACAGCTGACTTGGAGCCTCCCAGTATTGATTATAAAAATTGGTTCAAGGCTACACTAGTTGATCAGGCTTCACACCTGAAATCGTCTAAATGCGCAGAGCAGCATGAGTTGACAAAGGAGCATCTAAATGCACTGAGAAATATCAGCAGAAATGCAGACATCAAAATACTACGCGCTGATAAAGGAAAGAGTGCAGTTATAATGGACAAATCTGAATACGTACAAAAGATGGAAAACGTGTTAAATGACAATACAAAATTCACACGTCTAAACGATAAATCAGATGAAATAGTAAAAGGTGGAGCGCAAAGTGATAAATGAAATTAAGATTTTGACAGATGCCGGTTTTATTGATGAGGCCACTGCAGAGAAGCTCAAGTCAGTTGGATCATCTACACCAATAATGTACGGATTACCAAAAACACACAAAAGAGGTTGTCCTATGAGGCCAATTTTATCAATGGTAAATTCTCCGTTTCATGCAGTGGCCAAATGGCTAGTTCGTTTACTTGAACCATTACGT
Source organism: Eudiplozoon nipponicum (assembly GCA_029291075.1). NCBI lineage: Eukaryota > Metazoa > Platyhelminthes > Monogenea > Mazocraeidea > Diplozoidae > Eudiplozoon > Eudiplozoon nipponicum. The sequence continues at coordinate 89,884 of JAQBSW010002227.1, forward strand.
AAACTACTAGGTAATTATTCGGTTGCCGATTCGTTTGAGTTTGTAAACAAAATTCAAGATATGTGTTAAAAATAAGATTATGTTGTGTTTTGATGTTATGCCTTTATTTACAAATGTTCCAATGGAAGAAACCATCGACATTATAGTCAAAGCGATAGAATACGATATATTACCGTCGCCGGTGCTAGGTCAAACTCTACGCAAGCTTATCATATTATGCACGAAAGACGTACGATTTCGTTTTAATGGAAACATCTACAAACAGACTGATGGTGTCGCAATGGGAAGCCCCTTATCTCCAGTGTTGCCTGAGATTTTTCTAGGGCACCTAGAAAATACATCATTAAAGAGTGACATAAGTAAATGTGCTCAATATATACGGTACGTGGATGATATATTTCTTGTACTTAAAAACAGGTCGCACATCACGAACATTGCTTCAAAGTTTCAACAAAGCACATAAGAATATCGGTTTCACGTCAGAGCACGAGAAAGATGACTGTCTGCCTTTCCTAGATGTACTATTAAAGAAAGAAACTAATGGTAAATTAAACAGAACAATTTACCATAAACCAACATGGTCCGCACAGTATTTGCATTACAGCAGTTTTGTGCCATTTCAATATAAATTATCAACAGTTCGTGGTTGCTTTTCAAGAATTGACAGGTTGGTTAGTCAAGATTCTAAAGAAAATGAATATAATAAAGCAATTAACGATTTAATGTCTAATGGCTATCCCAGACAATTAATTGAATCAATTATTAAAAGGGGAGTTAACCAGAAACAGACGTATTATGGGCCAGAAAAGAAAACCGTCTACCTAAACATCCCATTTAAGGGGGATGCAGTTTCCCGAATGGCACAAAAGAAAGTTGAAGCAGCATTGACACGCACATTTAATGCAGCCAAACTACGAGTGTTATTTAGGTTAACACACTTGCCTTTACCAGCAATCAAAGTTTCTGGATTATTTCAAAAATTCCACACTAATCAGTCAGAAATATTGGAGGGAGTTATGGTTACAAAATAACACATTAAATTGAGTATCGTTCATGCCTAAAATATACTTTTAAAGTTAAACTATATAATACAAACCATAAAATAAAATAAGCATGTTAAAATCCTTTATTCCAGATGATGAAAACCATGTATCTTAGATCCGGAATCCACAGGACTAACTTTTCAAAAATGAGTAATTTTTACAGACAACTTACATCAGCATGGTAGACAAATAGACACACACTCTGAATCACCTACTGCGAAAATATATATAACTTCATGTGCATACGAAATTCTATGCAACGTGTATAATAAACACGTTTTTGAATTCGAAGATGTGCCCAAATAAGGTAAAATAAGGCAAAACAATATATTACTGTTGGTACATGAATATAACTAACGCGACTACAGTCTAAAGTAAAATATTCCTTACAATTGTTTCTGAAAACCTCTTACTACAGTAGATCCATACACTCTGGTCTTGATCGATAACAGTAATCACAATTCGCGGTAACCATGACATCATTCACATCATTGTATAACAGTTAGATAATGTTTGTGGCGGAGATTTAACATATGTGCAAGTATGTATTAGGTGTTGCGAACCTAGTAACAAATTAGTTCAATTATGACCAGGAAAGGAAAAGCAATATATTACAGTTATATACTGTTTGTTGCGAAGAACTAATATATATGCAAGTATGTATTGGGTTTAGCGAACCTAGTAACAAATTAGTTCAGTTGTGACCAGAAGGATAAACCAAAGGCAGCATGAACGGAAAGTATAATCTCATGCACATTCGTTTCGTGCTTACTGGCGACTCATCAGTTGGAGCCGGTATTACGCCCTTTAACCACTATATATTTGGTAGAAGAATGTGGAATAATAAGACGGTACAATCTCCTAGACGATGTGTAAACCTGTAATAGTGAAGCTAACATAATCTAAGTCAACGACGGCAATGCTAACTCACACTATATAATATATATACCGAGTCTGTAAGGATATACTAACACTATGGCTGTGTGTTAGTAACTGATACCTTTTAAAATCGATGAGTACCGGATACTATTTTCTGGTTTCCAAGGTCGGTACACTTGATACCAACCTGATGAATATAAATTTATGCTAAGTTTACCATTGAAATTACAACAATTTACAGGCCACCTGTACTCCAGTTAAACCATACACTCTGGCCTTCATCAATGTCAGTTATGCATTTCGCGGTAACATGACATCATTAATTCAATACCTTACAGCTAAATACTGTTTGTTGCGAAACTAATATATATACAAGTATGTAGGTTTTGCACGAACCTAGTAACAAATTAGTTCAGTTGTAATAGATGGATAAACCAAAGGCAGCATGAACGGAAAGTATAATCTCATGCATTCGTTTCATTAACTTACTGGCGACTCATCAGTAGAACCAGTATTACGCCCTTTAACCACTATATATTTGGTAGAAGATGTGGAATAATGGGACGGTACAATCTCCCTAGACAAATGTGGGAAGCCCACAGTGAAGCTAACATCATGGAGCTTGACAGTGCGACAACGACGCTGACTTACTCTATATAATATATATATATATATATATATATATATATATATATATACGGAATGTAAATGATACCAACACTGTCTCTATTGCGTCAGTACCCTATACCAACATTATAGTACCGAAATTATACATGGTACTAACACTATGGTTGCCAAGTCGGTACATGGTACAACCATTATCGATTTCAAATTATGTTATAGTTCAACAAAATTGATAATTACAAATATTTCTGATCACATTTTACTCCAGTAAATCCATACATACAATATCATTTATCACATTTCGCGGTAACCATGATATCATTCACATCAATATATAACAATTAGTTAATGTTTGTGGTAGCGAACTAATATATATGCAAGTATGTATTAGGTGTTGCAAACCTATTTACAGATTACTTCAATTTTGACCAGAAGGATAAACCAAAGACAGCATGCTCGACATTATACTTCCCGTACATGCTGTATCGGGTACTGACACAATAACCATAGTGTTGGCATCCTCTACAGACGCGGTATATATTTTATATAGAGTAAGTTAGGGTCGATGTCGCATTGTCGAGACTTTATATGATGTTAGCTTCACTTCTGCAGGATTCCACATTCGTCTAGGAGATTGTACCGTCCTATTTTCCCACATTCCTCATCCAAACATATAGTGGGTAAAGGGCGTAATGCCGGCTCCTACAGATGACTCGCGAGGATGCACAAAACGAATTTGCACGAGATTATACTTCCAGATCATGCTGTCTTTGGTTTATGCTTTTGGTCATAATTGAAATAATTTATTACGAGGTTACCAACACCTAATACATACTTGCACACATATTAGTTCTCCGCCACAAACATGATCTAACTGTTATATAATAATGTGAACGATGTCCTGGTTACCGCGAAATGTAATAACCGATATCGATCAAGGCCATAGTTTATGAATTTACTGAGATAACAGATGTTCAGAAATAGTTGTAATTCTTAATTTTGGCGAACTGTAGCATCCTTTTAAATCCATCATGATGGTAAGATTTACTGACTCGGCAACCATAGTATTGGTACCCCGTACTATTTAGATACCACATTATTCGTATGGTAGTGTTGGTATCCTTTACAGACTCAGTAAATGTATTATATAGAGTGAATTAGCGTTGACGTCGCATTGTCGAGACTTTATATGGTGTTAGCTGCACTTCCGCAGATTTCCAGGAGATTTTACCCCCTATTTTCCAACATTTCTTACACATATATATAGTAGGTAAAGGTCGTAATACCGGCTCGTACTGATGAGTCGCCAGTAAGCACGAAACGAATGTGCATGAGATTATACTTTCCGTTCATGCTGCCTTTAGTTTATCCTTCTGGTCACAACTGAACTAATTTGTTACTAGGTTCGCAACACCTAATACATACTTGCATATCTATTAGTTCTCCGCAACAGACAGTATTTATGTTTTTTAGGAATTGTACAATACTAGAAGAGGGTATTTATAGGAAGGATACTTACTCAGGTATCCTTCCTAATTTCACTTAAAATCATCCCTATTGAATGAAAATAGGTATCATAAAAAATAAGATAATGGTAAGCTTAATATTAACAGATAAAAAACATAGGGAGATTGAATTAAGTAGATTGTAAGAAATATTCAACGCTAATGGGTATCCTCTAAAGTTAATTGAAGTAACTATGATGAGCGTCATAAGCAAATTTAATCATGACTGGAAGTACGTGAAGTCAAATAAAACAAAAGATGATCGGAGTGTAACGGTAACACCTGACTCTAAACTAAGTAGGGAAATCGAAATGGTAGCATCCAAATAATATGTACGTACTATTTTAAAACAGACCTTTACCTTAGGTATTAAACTGCCCCACCAACAGTAGAAAGTAGAACCGTTAGACACATTAGCAGTACATAAAACTCCATGTAACGACTGTATCCTCATGTATGTGAGTGAAACCATGCGCCCAAATAAAGAAAGAAGAGGGGAACATAAAACCGCATGTAAGTATAGCCATATTCATAGATAGGATATTGCGCGCCATACAGTAGAGACAGGAAACAATTAATTTGGATGGGTGCAGACGCATATCAATTTGTGGTCGTAGTAGATTAACAAGATTGAATGGAGAATCCATCGAAATTAAATCGATAAATGACATAATGAATGAAACAGCAGTTGAAGAATAACTGGGTCCAGTTTGGAATACAGCATTAAATAATGGTAGGAAACGAAAGTTGCACGAATCAAAATCAGAAACTCGCTCAAGTAAAAGAATAAGAACACTGGGCCGCTATTCACTTACAGAGGGGGAATTTGTTTTTGGATTATCTTATAATTTCATCCTTGGTTACTTGTTATCTTATTTAATATATTATCTTTTATTCTGTTGTTAGTGTAGCGCCTTTTAACAAACATTTATATTTTTATGATGAGAGAAAAAAGGAAAATGTTCACAGTACTATTACTATTATCTTTCTTTATTAGGCAATTTTCAAATTTATTTTATGACCCATTTTAATTTTAATTTTTACCCTATTTAAACACTTTATCATAGTCTAATTTAATTTCTCTAACTCTTAATTACTGTATTCAGAGTATCGTACTCACTCTTTACCGGGATGCTACTCACATTTACTTGATTTAGGAAAGTAAGTGTAAAAGTTGAACCGCATTTCCAATGGTTAGTATGATCGATGTTGAAGCCTTCGGAAGTAAGGGACGAATACGCACCCAGGCCGATCGAAGGCAACACAGATGCATACGTGGAAATTGTGATAAATCGGGTCTTTGTTAAACAATTAGTGAAAAGCTACAAATCGCGTACGCCAAACGCAGCATTGCAAAATATACACAAACCAATTTGACATAAACTTACCTAGTGAAAAAAAAGTTGTGCTTAAGAGATCTAACAACAAGTATAAATGAGGCAGTTTGAACTAAAGTTTTCCACTTGACATATTGATTGTCAAGTTATTTTTGTGATGTGCTTTCCATTGAAAAATACATCCTAAAGCGGAAGTCGAAACATTTTCAAAAATCAGGCAGACAGCGGATGCAAAAACCTTGGATCGCAACACTAGGAAAAGGTATCTAATCTATTCACTGTCGTGCAAATGTTTCTTTTAAATATTAATTTATATTTCTATAGGATGTCTTTGTTCGATAGTACTTTAATATTTGTTTTTCAAGTATAAACACACACACAATTGTCATGATCATGCTATTACTCTTATATCATAATTTGTTGTGACTTGGTGTATATACATAATAGCCATATTTTTACATCTGAAGTCCTAACTATTTCACGAACCTCCTAAAAGCAACTTATGGATTAGGAAAAATGCTGTAATGACATGATTTACATAATTTTAACATAATCTGAGCCATTTCTATCAAAATTTACTTTCTTTTCTGTTCTAATATATATATATATATATATATATATACTCTATAGTCGGAATAATTTAAACATTGCGCCAGATGGCGAAGAGAATTCATTGCAGAATATGACCTGGGCAATTCTCCGACCGGGCATATCTGCAGTGGAGTCTGTAACTCTAATCGTGCGACAATCTACGCGTAATCTATGGTCATGTATATACCAACCTAGGTTTTTTAGTTAGCCTTTCCTACCTGATGTTAGTTTTGGTATATACTGTCTATATATATATATATATCTATATATATATGTTTATAAATACATACATGCATATTTATATTTCTTTCGATTGGATTTTGTTATGGGCAAGGTAGAACACGATGTCACCTCATCCCTATAGACGACAGAAATAGTTCCGCATTCTAGCCACTCGGTGACGACCAAATATGGTTTATACGGCATATAAAAAATTTTTGCAAAATCCTCAGGGTATTAAAAGTTTGTGCATTCATATTAACATTCATTCACAAACTTATTTCTGGTTAGAGACCTTTTCTCTCAGTTAAATGAAGTATATAAAATGTTCTTTTTGTCAACAATCATAGTTCGCCTTAATAAAAATGTTGTTTTAAAAAGGTTAGCTGTGTCTTAACCTATAATAAAATAAATTCAAAATGTGCATGAAATTTATTCGACAAGCATTTACAAACAGAAAAATACTAAGAAGGATTTAAATTCACGCCAGAACGACAAGTCAAAGCTCGACGCGTATTTGACCAAAATATGATGTTCTTTATTATCAAAAAAATGATGGCTTCAATTTGAAAAATAAATTATTCTGCCATTCATTTGTCAATGTATACAAATTGCACGGTTTTAAATGAATTCATGCAAAATGAATTCCCGGGAGACAATAATGAATGCTTAAAAGCGCATTGATTGCGTGCTGGTTATAATGCATATCTAAATCAAGGTTGCATGTTTGAGATAACTTCCAATTCCATTACATATATATATATATATATATATATATATATATATATAGAATATTATTTCTTTGAAGCTCGTAAACATGATATAAATAGTAACTGCTAAATTGTTGTAGAAATCTGGAGAACCAAAATTTAAAACAGTGTAGGCAAATGGAAGACAATGTTCGTTTTTTCCAATGCCGCGTTATGCGTACGCGGTTAGTAGCTTTGCACGGACAGTTTCCCAAAGATCCGATTGATCAAAATATCCAATTTCGTTTTGTCTTCGATCAGGCTGAGTTTGTGTTAGTCCCAATGGAAATGCATTTCTATCACATCTTCGTTTACTGGCGACGTTTCGGATAGTGAATCCCCTTTCCATCTTCAGGCCAATTTGTCTACTTATATCCAAAGCACAATACTCACAATAGCAGATTTAAGCAAATGTGGTTACCTCGGTCCAAAACCGTTCTGTATATATTTTTTTACCTCAACACTGGTTATAAACATAGAATTTGTCTCAGTAACTAAACTCAATATATGCGTATGTCTAGTGCATATAGATACCCACCAACAACTAAATCTATATATATATATATATATATATATATATATATATATATATATATATATATATATATATACAACTATTTTTTATTAGCAGACCAATCCTTACCAGACAATTTCAGCTATCTCAAATTCCCGGTATACATAATCTCATCTCGTGTGCAGAATGTTGTAGGGGAGAGAGAAAGTATCGAACATTTTTTTGTTATAACTGTACTGTTACTATGTCACGGTAATCAAAATTCAAAACTGATAAAACAGAAACGTTCACTGTCAAATACTGCGTTCTATTTAAAGCGGGGAACTATAATGTACACCATGGTGTATGAGGTATTGCGCACGTAACAAATTAGTTCAAATATGGTACTGCAAGTTACCATGATGGAAAGGGAGTAAATGTGAGAGCGACGCTTAGGTCAAAAATGAAAGAGCGAAAGGTAGAGTGAGTATGGACAAATTAATGGTTTCTAAACTAATCGTAAGCGCAACGGGAAGTTAATCAACTCCTAGAACTAATTGCATAAGAATATATGCTCATATGCCTAAAATAATTCATTATACCTATAAACATATATATCAAAATATAATAACATAACTGCACATGTATATATATATATATATATATATATATATATATATATATGAGACATTTGAAAGGTAGCTGTAATACATATTCTGTTATTATTTATTTATTACGTTAGTCACACCTTATATCAATATATAAAATACATATGTCAATATGCATAAAACACATATATAAATATAAGCAACAGTGTGAGTCCAATATCCCTAATCCTATATATATATATATATATATATATATATATACTCTCTCATTATTGTATGTTAGTCAAACGTATATCAATATTCAAAATTCATATTGATATGTATAAAAACATGTATATGAAGATATAAGCAACAGTGTGAGTCCCATATCTCTAATCCCATATATATACACATTTATATATTTATGATAAATTTTTATTTTCATCTTTTATTCCTGCTCCTTTGAACAATTAATCAAATTGTATACATAAATATATATATAGAAAAAATATAAAAAATATAAGCAACAGTTGGAGTCAAATTTCTTATATTTATTTATTTATTATTCCAATACTTATACCACCTTAAATATATATGTAAATGGTAACATATAAAATGACAAATGTCCGTATATGTATATATATATTATGTAAATAGAATTAACCTATCTATCTACAGATGGGCCTATCTATATATCCTTCTATCTACCACATTTTTAGTTCCTCTTTAAAGGACACTTGATGGCTGTTAACCATGAATATCTTCTCTAGGACCTACTTTTTATTCATTTATTCAGATATTCATAGCTTACATAAATGTATAAACATAAGCAACAGTGTGAGTCAAATGTCTCTAATCTAATGTCCTATCTCCTAACCATTGCTAAATCTGTATACCATCTTTTGGAACATTTTATTGAAAAAGATAAGCATATAGGAATTGATATTGGTATAGGTCATTCGCAATCAGTTTTCTATAAGCGAGATTTCTTACTTAGGTTCCCACTTAATTCAGATTACGCAGCCTTCCGTTTTCTAACCCTAGAAAATGCTTCATTAAATATTGGGCCTAATGATTTTTCTACCGATGTTACATTCATTACGTCTTTCCCTGATTTTATTTCAATCGACTCTCTAATTAGTCTAGTTAATCTGTTGCTGTTGCATAACGCGATGCGTCTATTCCCTCCCTGTCTAATTCATGACCCGTTTCCTTCGAATGCCTAGCTAGGTCTGATTTTTGAATGTGTTAATATTTGCAGGCTGTTTTGTGTTGCCCTCTACGAACCTTTATCGATCGCATGGTTTCGCTTATATACCTGAGATTACAGTCTTTGTGAGGTATCGCATATACTCCTGATGTCTCGAGGGTTTCTTATCTTTTTTGGTTAGGTAGTTTATTGCCTATAGTAAGCGATTGTCTTTAAACTGTTTTAATATTGTATTTAGCTGCTATTATTCTAATTTTCCTGCTCAATTTTGAATCAGGTAATACCATAATTTTGTGCCTATCTGGTTCTGTTTCCTTCTTTACTTAGTTTATTATATTATTATTAAATCTCTGTAACATCTCATCTAATAATCTATCTATTATACTTGACGGGTAGCCATTTAGTTCGAATATTTCTTTTAATCTCCTCATTTCCTTTTCTCTATTATCTTTATCCACTATTCTAAGACTCCTTAATATCATGGATTTAAGAATGCCTATTTTCATTCCATATGGGTGATTTGATAAGAAGTTAAGAAGAAGTCCTGAATAAGTCTCTTTTCTAAAAATATCTCTTTCCAATCTGGAACCATTCCGTTTTATTTTCACATCCAAAAAGGGTAATTCATCATTATTCTCTTTTTCCAATGTAAACTTTAATTCACCTAACTGGTTGGCTAATTCGAGGAATTTATTTAACTCATTATCACCATGATTCCAAATTATAAACATATCATCCAGGATACTTACATACAAGTTGGACTTGAGAGGAGATTTTCACAACAGATATTTTCCAAAATAGTGCATAAAATATTAGCAACCGGGACTGATAGTGGTTGTCCCATAGGGACACCTTTAACTTGTTTATAAAATTCATTTCTGAACTTAAAGTAGGTGGAGGAAATACAAATATTTAAGATTTCCATTATACTACTTAACATCATTTTACTACCTTCTATTATCTCTGAGAACTCTGTTAAACAACGCTTCACACTTTCTAATGCTGCTTGTACCGGGACATTAGTATACATCGATACAACGTCCTGGCTAGCCATTCTATCATTATCATTCAAATTATATCTACTAATAATGTCAATGAAATGATATGTATTCTTTAAAGTAAAATCTAAGAAATAAGTATATTTTCTAATTCTGTTGCATAGAAATTTAGACAATCTATAAGTTGGTGAGTTTTGTACATTAACGATTAATCTAAGTGGATTCCCCTGTTTATGAATCTTCACTAGACCATAAACTCTCGGATGGACTGTGTCACGTTGTATTAATGAATTCCCAAGTCCTGGATCTAATTCCTTCGACTCAATCATTCTATTAATTATAGTCTTAACTTGTCCTTGTAACTTATCAGATGGATCTTTATTTATTTTATTATAAACCTCTAAATTATTTAATTGTTCATACACTTTCAATTCATAATCTGACCGATTCATAAGTACCGTTGCACCACCTTTATCCGCCTTAAGGCATATTACTTTATTGGATAATAATTCTGTTCTTAAGCGTTTCAGATCATAACTCGTCTTGCATCTCACCTCTTTATGCTCTAACACCGCTTTGGACACATCCAATTCAAACCTTTTTTTGTCTGGGAGGAACTGGGCAATCTTTACTGTTTCCGTAATTATCTCATACCTAGGTACACAATCAATAGGGATCGCAGTATTAAGTCCAAGATTACGAATGTATTTTTGGCCTTCCTTGAGATCCATTTTCGATAGATTAACTAAACGTTTGGACATGACCCCATCAATTCTCTTATTTCTCAAAGGGCAATTAATTCCCAGGTATGTTTGTTTCTTTTCCTGCCTTTTTCTAATTAAAAAAAAATTCATTGACACTTATATTATCTGTGAAATCTTCAATGTGTTTAAAATCCAATATATGTAATCTCGCGAATAACGTAGATCTTATTTTAATCTTCTCTATAATCAGTTCAAATTTACGTTTGTTACGTTTATTAATTGATATTTTTATTAAATGTAAACGAAGCTCATACTTAAGAGTATTTCCTACTTTATCCAACACGAATGAAAGTTTATACCTAAAACATTTTGGTATAACTTTAAATTTTAAAATTTTTTTAAGGAACGAGGTATTTTCCACTTGCCTAACAATCTGCATCTTCTTCGTCTTGTACTGATTCATAAGTGTGACGACTGTGGCATCATATTTGTTACTCATATATTTAAAAAAAAATAGGATTGCTGAGAGCCAGCTTCATATTTTCCAATGCCGCGTTTTGCGTACGTGGGTAGTAGCTTAGCACGGACAGTTTAACAGACATCCGATTGATCACAATTTCCAATTTAGTTTTGTCTTCGATCGGGCAGAGTTTGTATTCGTCCCAATGGAAATGCGGTTCTATCACATCTTTGTTTACTGGCTATCCGACAGGTATAATAGACAGATTATTAAATGAGATGTTGCTGAGATTTAATGATGATATAATAAACAAAGTAAAGAAGGAAACAGAACTGAATAAGCACAAAATTATGGTATTACCTGATGCAAAATTGAGCAGATAAATTAGAATAATAGCAGCTAATTACAATATTAAAACAGTTTTAAGACAATCGCTTACTGTGGGCAATAAACTACCTAACGAAATAAAAGAGAAGAACCCCTCGAGACATCAGGAGAATATGCGATACCTCGCAAAGACTGTAATCTCAGGTATATAAGCGAAACCATGCGATCGATAAAGGTTCGTAGAGGGGAACACAAGACAGTTTGCAAATATGAACACATTCAAAAATCAGACCTAGCTAGGCATTCGAAGGAAACGGGTCATGAAATAGACTGGGAGGGAAAAGACGCATCGCGTTATGCAGCAGCAACAGATTAACTAGACTAATTAGAGAGTCGATTGAAATAAAATCAGGGAAAGATGTAATGAATGTAACATCGGTAGAAAAATCATTAGTCCCAATATTTAATGAAGCATTTTATAGGATCAGAAAACGGGAGGCTGCGGAACCTGAATTAAGTGGGAACCTAAGTAAGAAACCTCGCTTATAGAAAACTGACTGCGAATGACCTATACGAATATCAATTCCTTTAACCTTATCTTTCTCAAAAAAATGTTCCAGAAAATGGTATACAGATTTAGCAATGGTTAGGAGATAGGACATTAGATTAGAGACAATTGACTCACACTGTTGCTTATATTTTATATATTTATTTAAGGTGTGAATATCTTAATAAATGAATAATAAGTTCGTCATAGAGAAGATATTCATGGTTAACAGCTATCAAGTGACTTTTAAAGAGGAACTCAAAATGTGGTAGATAGACGGTTATATAGATAGGCCTATCTGCAGATAGATAGGTTTATTCTATATACATAATATATATATATACATATACGGACATTAATCATTTTATATATTACCATTTACATATATATATTTATTTAAAAAGTTAAATATATATATATATTTATATATATATATATATATATATATATATATATATATAGGATTAGGGATGTTGGTCTCACACTGTTGCTTATATTCATATATATTTTTTTATACATATTTATATGTATTTTATATATTTATATAAGGTGTGAATAAATAAAGATACAATTTGATTAATTGGTAAATAAAAAAAATTAAAAAACAGTAAGAACAAAGAAAAATAATAATTTATTAGAAATATGCAAACGTATATATATACATATATATAGATAGGATTAAAGATATTTGATCCACACTGTTGCTTATATATATATATATATATATATGTTTTTATACAATGATATGTATTTTATATAATAATATAAGGTGTACATAGCCTAATAAATATTTATTACTAATGTACATATATATATATAGGATTAGGATATTGGTCACTGGTACTTATATTCATATATATGTTTTATACTATCGACATATATTTATATATTGATATAAAGGTGTGACTATGTAATAAATAAATACATAATAAAATAAAGTATTCATATTTTAAAATTAACAATAGTCTTTTTCTATATATATATATATATATATATATATATATATATATATATATATATATAAAGGTATTACGATATTATATTTAGATATATATGTATATAGATATAATGAATTATTTAGTCATATGAGCAAATATTCTTATGCAATTATTTCCAATAGTTGATTAACTTCGCATTGTGCTTACGATTAGTTTTTTGAAAAACGTTAGTTGTCCAGACTATCTCTATCTTTCTCTCTTTAATCGTTCACCTAAGCGTCGCTATAACATTCACTCTCCATCCATCTACGTAACTTGCTGCTCCATATTTGAACTAATTTGTTGCTATGTGCGCAATACCTCACACACCATTGTATACATTAGAGTTCCCGGCTTTAAATAAAATACAGTATATGATAGTCAAGGTTTTAGTTTTATCATTTTTAAATTTTGATTACCGTGACATAGTAGCAATACAGTTATAACAAATAACAAAAGGTTCGATACTGTCTCTCTCCCCTAAAATATTCTGCATACGAGATGAGATGATGTATAGGTGAGGTAATGCTTAGTCTGCTAATTATGAAAAAGTTATATATTGTGTTTAGTTACTGAGACAAATTCAACGGTTAAAAAAGTGTTGCGTCAAATATATATAAATGGAATGGTTTTGGAACGAGGTTACCACATTTGCTTAAATCTGCTATTGTGATCAGTGTTGTGTTGCCTGATGATGGTGCTTGAAAGTAAGCACCAAAACGTCGCCAGTAAACAAAAGTGTGATAGAACCGCATTTCCAGTTGAAGTAAAAATAAGTCAACCCGATCAAAGACAAAACAAAATTGGAAATTGTGCAAAATCGGATCTTTGTGTAACTGCCCGTGTACAGCTATTACCCGCGTAAGCAAAACGCGGCATTGAGAACCTGAATGCTGACACACCGCAAAATATTAACTTCAAAGTATGTATTAGGTTTTGCGAACGTAGTAACAAATTAGTTCAGTTGTGACCAGAAGGATAAACCAAAGGCAGCATGAACGGAAAGTATAATCTCATGCACATTCGTTTCGTGCTTACTGGCGACTTATCAGTATATTTGGTAGAAGAATGTGGAATAATAGGATGGTACAATCTCCTAGACGAATGTGTAAACCTGTAATAGTGAAGCTAACATAATCTAAAGTCAACGACAATACGAATTCAATGCTAACTCACACTATATAATATATATACCGAGTCTGTAAAGGATACTAACACTATGGCTATTGTGTTAGTAACTGATACCTTTTTTGAAATCGATGAGTACCGGATACTAACACTATGGTTTCCGAGTCGGTACATGATACCAAACTGATGGATATAAATTTATGCTAAAGTTCACCCAAATTGAGAATTACAACAATTTCCGAACACCTGTTACTCCAGTTAAACCATACACTCTGGCCTTCATCGATATCAGTTATCACATTTCGCGGTAAGCATGACATCATTCAATTCAATATATTACAGTTAAATACTGTTTGTTGCGAAGAACTAATATATATGCAAGTATGTATTAGGTTTTGCGAACCTAGTAACAAATTAGTTCAGTTGTGACCAGAAGGATAAACCAAAGGCAGCATGAACGAAAAGTATAATCTCAGGTGCACATTCGTTTCGTGCTTACTGGCGACTCATCAGTAGGAGCCGGTATTACGCCCTTTAACCACCATATATTTGGTAGAAGAATGTGGAATAATAGGACGGTACAATCTCCTAGACGAATGTGTAAACCTGTAATATTGAAGCTAACATAATCTGAAGTCAACGACAATACGACTTCAATGCTAACTCACACTATATAATATATATACCGAGTCTGTAAAGGATACTATCACTATGGCCATTGTGTTAGTAACTGATACCTTTTTTGAAATCGATGAGTACCGGATACTAACACAATGGTTTCCGAGTCGGTACATGATTCCAACCTGATGGATATAAATTTATGCTAAAGTTCACCCAAATTGAGAATTACAACAATTTCCGAACACCTGTTTCTCCAGTTAAACCATACACTCTGGCCTTCATCGATATCAGTTATCACATTTCGCGGTAAGCATGACACCATTCAATTCAATATATTACAGTTAAATACTGTTTTGTTGCGAAGAGCTAATATATATGCAAGTATGTATTAGGTTTTGCGAACCTAGTAACAAATTAATTCAGTTATGACCAGAAGGATAAACCAAAGGCAGCATGAACGGAAAGTATAATCTCATGCACATTCGTTTCGTGCTTACTGGCGACTCATCAGTAGGAGCCGGTATTACGCCCTTTAACCACTACATATTTGGTAGAAGAATGTGGAATAATAGGACGGTACAATCTCCTAGACGAATGTGTAAAGCTGTAATAGTGAAGCTAACATAATCTAAAGTCAACGACAATACGACTTCAATGCTAACTCACACTATGTAATATATATACCGAGTCTGTAAAGGATACTAACACTATGGCTATTGTGTTTGTAACTGATACCTTTTTTTGAAATTGATGAGTACCGGATACTAACACTATGGTTTCCGAGTCGGTACATGATACCAACCTGATGGATATAAATTTATGCTAAAGTTCACCCAAATTGAGAATTACAACAATTTCCGAACACCTGTTACTCCAGTTAAACCATACACTCTGGCCTTCATCGATATCAGTTATCATATTTCGCGGTAAGCATGACATCATTCAATTCAATATATTACAGTTAAATACTGTTTGTTGCGAAGAACTAATATATATGCAAGTATGTATTAGGTTTTGCGAACCTAGTAACAAATTAGTTCCAGTTATGACCAGAAGGATAAACCAAAGGCAGCATGAACGGAAAGTATAATCTCATGCACATTCGTTTCGTGCTTACTGGCGACTCATCAGTAGGAGCCGGTATTACGCCCTTTAACCACTATATATTTGGTAGAAGAATGTGGAATAATAGGATGGTACAATCTCCTAGACGAATGTGTAAACCTGTAATAGTGAAGCTAACATAATCTAAAGTCAACGACAATACGACTTCAGTGCTAACTCACACTATATAATATATATACCGAGTCTGTAAAGGATACTAACACTATGGCTATTGTGTTAGTAACTGATACCTTTCTTTGAAATTGATGAGTACAGGACACTAACACTATGGTTTCCGAGTCGTTACATGTTACCATTCTGACGGATATAAATTTATGCTAAAGTTCACCCAACTTGCAAATTACAACAATTTACGAACACCTGTTACTCCAGTTAAACCATACACTCTGGCCTTCATCGCTACCAGTTTTCATATTTCGCGGTAAGCATGACATCAATCAATTCAATATATTTCAGATAAATATTGTTTGTTGCGAAGAACTAATGTATATGCAAGTATGTACTAGGTTTTGCGAAACTAGTAACAAATTTGTTCAGTTATGACCAGAAGGATAGACCAAAAGACAGCATGAACGGAAAGTATAATCTCATGCACATTTGTTTCGTGCTTACTGGCGACTCAACTGTAGCAGCAGGTATTACGCCCTTTAACCACCATATATTTGGTAGAAGAATGTGGAATTATAGGACGGCACAATCTCCTAGACGAATGTGTAAACCTGTAATAGTGAAGCTAACATCATCTTAAGTCAACGACAATGCGACTTCAATGCTAACTCACACTATATAATATATATACCGAGTCTGTAAAGGATACTAACACTATGGCTATTGTGTTAGTATCTGATACCTTTTTTGAAATCGATGAGTACCGGATACTAACACTATGGTTTCCGAGTCGGTACATGATACCAACCTGATGGATATAAATTTATGCTAAAGTACACCCAAATTGAGAATTACAACAATTTCCGAACACCTGTTACTCCAGTTAAACCATACACTCTGGCCTTCATCGATATCACTTATCACATTTCGCGGTAAGCATGACATCATTCAATTCAATATATTACAGTTAAATACTGTTTGTTGCGAAGAACTAATATATATGCAAGTATGTATTAGGTTTTGCGAACCTAGTAACAAATTAGTTCAGTTGTGACCAGAAGGATAAACCAAAGGCAGCATGAACGGAAAGTATAATCTCATGCACTTTCGTTTCGTGCTTACTGGCGACTCATCAGTAGGAGCCGGTATTACGCCCTTTAACCACTATATATTTGGTAGAAGAATGTGGAATAATAGGACGGTACAATCTCCTAGACGAATGTGTAAACCTGTAATAGTGAAGCTAACATAATCTTAAGTCAACGACAATACGACTTCAATGCTAACTCACACTATATAATATATATACCGAGTCTGTAAAGGATACTAACACTATGGCTATTGTGTTATTAACTGATACCTTTTTTAAATCGATGAGTACCGGATACTAACACTACGGTTTCCGAGTCGGTACATGATACCAACCTGATGGATATAAATTTATGCTAAAGTTCACCCAAATTGAGAATTACAACAATTTCCGAACACCTGTTACTCCAGTTAAACCATACACTCTGGCCTTCATCGATATCAGTTACCACATTTCGCGGTAAGCATGACATCATGCAATTCAATATATTACAGTTAAATACTCTTTGTTGCGAAGACC